>JAMLFT010001941.1:0-27936 GCA_026544285.1 Pachyrhizus erosus | reverse complement strand
CAAGTAAAATTATAATAATTTTTTTAAAGATAAATTATTATTATTATTATTATTATTATTATTATTATTATTATTATTATAAAAAAACATATATATAAAATTGTTTTAGATTTAAATTATGAATCATTAAATGTTGATTGAAAATATAAAATAAATTATGATTCACTATTTAATATATTTCAAAGTAATTACAAATCAGAATAATACTTATATATAGAATTTTTTAAGTATATATATTACCTTTAATTCTTTTTGGTGCTAAAGAGGGAACGCAGCCCCAAAGAACAAACTAGGTACAAATAAGTCTTGGGGCAACAACCCGACAACATGATGAAACATCAAAATAGAAATCTTTGCAGGAGTAGATCACTCAAGAAAGCCAGAGGGGAAGGTTATGACACCAGTTAGCAAGCTATCAGCAACACATTGGCTTCTCTGTATATATTACGTTTAATTCAAAGTATATGCACAATTTTTTTATCAATATGGTTATTATACCCTTCAAGTCTACGTGACTCCTTTTTTTCAAAGCATTTGGGTTACCGAGTTGCATGTTTTTTTGTTGGCAGTTACCGAGTTGCGTGCCTTCTTAATAGATACGTATAAAAAAAGTACAACGCATCAAAAAAATGCCTTCTTTATAAATCATTCCTTTGGAAAAAGAAGCAGTAACTAATCATCAGTGATTCAACAGTATATACGGCGCCTTTATAAATACAGAAAGCAGTAAGTGGAAACGTGATTAAGCAGTAAGCACTAAGAAATTGAATTTGCTGAGTACAGGTGGCTGGCAACATTCTCTTGTGTAAAAGTATTCCTCTCTGTCTGAATAGATGACTGATAATACTCACTTCCCATTCCAGTTTGCTGACCACTTTATATCATTACCCCTTGTATGGCTCCAGACCTGGGAGACAACAGCAGCATTAGATATTGACAAAATTCATTTCATATAGGCAAAATGCCTCAGGTCCATGGCTAAGATTGCTTGCTCCTCAAACAATTATAAGTCTTAAAATTTATAATGGGCAAAGCTTTCTCCTCTTGCATCTTGATCATCATAGCTTCAGTCAATAAATCATCTCCTTGTTGTTGAAGTTATGAAAATTAATAAAAATCCCTACGCCAAACAAAGGTTGCTGAATAAAATTAAAGGTTTAGAATAAAGTTGAAAAATACCCTTGAGATGGGTTCGTGGAAGATACAACTTCTTGAGGAACGTGTGGATGATTTAATGATGGCATGGCATGAGATTGCATCGTGACTTTGGCATGCCCATATTCCTCAAGGAAGAATTGACATCAGGTTGACGATTTTGGGCATTCTGATATGTGTGTTTAGGATATTCTGGTGTGTATAGTGAGAACCCCATGGTAACTGGGGATGACTGCTGCCTGCATTTGCCACTGGAATGAAAATCATGTGATGGGTTTGGTATGCTCAGCGATTGAGGGTTTGGTATACTCTGATATGGATATTGTGGATTTTGCAGCAATTGAGGGTTTGGGATACTCTGTTATGGATATTGAGGATCTTGCAGTGGTTGAGTACGAGTGCTACCTATAGTCATCAATGAAGAATGAAATTCAGGTTGTGGGTGTATATGCTGAGAATCTTGCAATGACTGAGCACGACCACTACTGTCCTTGTTCACCAGGGATGAATGAAATTCAGGTTGTGGGTTAAGGATGGTATGGTGTGAATATTGAGGATCTGGCAGTGGTTGAGTATGACTGCTGCCCATCCCAGGTGCATAAATACCCTCCAAAGTAAGCGTACTTGGAGGGTAATAAAACTGATTCTTTGAAGCTTGGGAGGGCAGAGGCTGTGCGGGAGCTGAATAAGGCATAATATTGTGAACAGGATAGGCACAACCAGTAGGCTCCCCGAGTTCATTTATATGTTTATAGTTCAATAGCCTTGGAGCTTGATTGGGTGACATCCTAGACAAAACTGCAATCTCAGAAAGGGATGGCCCTGATATCTGATGATAAACATTATTCATTGGTTTCTTCAAAAAAGGATGTGTAGGTGCAGTGTGCAATACTTTTATTAGGCGAAACAATTCTAATAGACTTCTTACCTGCAAACATAATATATTCCAAATAAAAGGCATAGTAATCATAAGAAAAGATTTTCGCACACAAAAAGAAGAGGTAAAGAAGAAGACTGAAATAATTGTAATTAAAATCAATTTGTGAGAGATCAAAATGAAACATACTTGTCTAATATTTTGTTCAGGATTAAATTTGATGGAGCCTTTCTGGTAATTATCTCGAATGGCATGTTTAAAGCAATTTTCTGGCAAGGGTAAACAGTCTTTGTCAATTTTTAATTTCACCTGAACAAAATTAAAAAAACAAATGAAAGAGGTAAATGGGAAAAGAAAAATAAAGCATCAATATATGTAGTGCATTTGCTGTCACAGAAATTGAGTACAGGGAGTTATCAAAGGCGCCTACTGGTCTCATGCCAAAAACTGAAAGCCTCAACTAGCTACATGACTTGTGAAATTAATAAACATTGACCATACCAAGGAAAAATTAGAAAATCAACAAAAACAACCAGTCAAATATACTACATATGCATTGAAAAAGAACCTCTTTTTGTTTCTTCTTGCCATTTACAGGAAACATCATTGATGCTACAAACAGCTGGGTGACGCTACCAATATTTCCACAAACTACCAATCATGACAGAAGATGCCATTTTTACGAAGTGGTCAGGTTTCTTTTTGTGTGTGTTGGGGGGGCACCTAGACAAGTCTATTTAACTTAGAGACTGCATCATCGACAATGTAAAGGCTCACCTGAGCAGGGAATTTCTGACCAAAAGCTAATGGTTCTATGTATAGTTTCCCAATTGAAGTTGCCATATATATACCATAGAGAAGCTTGACATCAGTGTCAAACAGAAAAAGGTATGTACCAGGATTGATCTTCTCTACAACATCCTTTCTCCCAGCAGGAAGCCCGAAAACTCTGTACTGGTAGCACTCTGGTTTTGTAATTCTATTACACATGAAAATAAAGCCAGAAAGCTTTTCCTGAATGTCCATACCCTCCTCTTCGGCTTCCATTGTGTCACTGTATAACTTACCAACATATTATCTCAAGTAATTTGAATATTTGATTATTCAAATCACTAAATGATGCACAGTAAAAAAAAATAAAAGATACACAAACAAGGAGCAAAATGAACGTGTAGCGGCTACATGCCAACAATGAGTACTACAACATCAGGGTAAATTCTTTATTTGGATCCTTTAATGATCTAGACGTAAAAAAGAACTACAGTAAGACCAAGTTATTAGTGTAGGTTCATTAAATTTGCTTTTATGTGTTTGTTTTTCAGTAGCATAAGAAGATGCATTAGGGATAAGAAACCCTGATGTGAATTTCAAAATGAACCATTACATCAAACTATGGAAATTTCAAATAAATAAAATGCTGCAGAAGCAGTGGTGTAGGGTATGAACAATAATGCATTTACAGTGAATAACAAACCTCCAAATAAAAAGAAAAAAATGTAAGAACCGAAAATGAAAATGGGATTTTTCACGCAAGTTATAAAAAAGGTAGCATTTTGGAGAATGAAAAAAATAGAATGAGAGTGATTACTTATGTAAAATGGGAATCGAGTGAGTGAGAGTAGAATAGTATCTCGTACTCGCTTTGAGGAGTGCTACAAACGCAGTTTATAAAATTGTTGCATGTGAATGAAACTGTCAAATAAAAAATGGGACTAAAAAATTGTTATTTTTTATAAATTTTTGGTTAATAATAAAAAAGGTGTTGAAAGATATATATTTTTTAGAAAAATATATTTTTTATTATTTAATTATAAATTATTGTTAATATAATTTTTAAGATAATTATTGTCAAAGTTAATAAATTTATTATAAATAATATTTTGTGATTGAATAATAATATAAATTATTTTTAACATTATTAACACATAATTTTTTCTTTTAAATTAAAATAATATAAAAAATAAAATGCATTTAATTTAATATTAATTTTTGTGTACTTAGTTTTAACAAAAGAAAATCACTTAGTGCAATAGCAATTCATATATATGTGAGACAAGAATTAAGATTAAGAACGAGGATGAACTTTAACAAACAATAATGAGGATAAACCAAATAAAATCAGGATATTTAAATATATTGAAATTATTATAAATTAATAACGTTGAAATCGTGAAATTTTATTGATTTAAACACATATTAACTAATTGAGAAATTAATAATTTATCAATTTAATTTTTTTTTTAATTTTAGTTAACATAAATTTACCCTAACATATTTGAAGACTACGAGTTGAAACAATTTGATTTAGAAAAGATTATTATTTTAGATGTTATCAACCTTGCAACTTGAGCTTGAGCGAAAAATATTTAACAAGGGATATAGTAAATTGTTTTGGATACTGTAAAATTCATTCAAAAGATAAAGTGTGTGTTTAATTTCGCATTAAAGAATTAATTTTAAGTGCAGAGTTGATTTTAAATAAAATTTTATATGTTAGATTCTACATTAAAAAAGAGGTTAAAATTAATTGTGTTTAGAATAATCTTGAGTAATTTTTTGTATTAGATAAAAAAGTTTATACTAAAATTTGTTTTAAATTTGATTTATAATAATATTTAAATATAAATTACATTCAAAATTAAATTTGTTAACGTTTATCCAAACATATACTTAAAGAACTTAAATGTAAAATCTGAAGAACACATTCATAAACTTGAGAAATTTTTTAATGATCTTAGTTAATGTAATAACAATCTGTTGAAATTTTCTTGTAAAAATTATGAATGTTCGGTGGTTCAAATCTTAAAATAAATGATGTCTAGTATTGTCAAAAAAAAATTATATATATTTTTAATCACTTAAATTTAAAATATTTTTAGTTTTAATCTTCTAATTAAAAATATGTTTTTTTAATTTTTCAAATTCGTTTAATGTTATTTTTTTTCTTGAATTTCATTTTAAAAGACTAAAAATCTCTTCTTTTTTATTTTTCAAATTATTATGAGACTAAACATATTTTATAAATTTAAAAATAAAATAAAAAATTAATTAGGAATGAAAACAATGTGTTTCATATTCAAAAAGGTTAAAAATATATTTAAATTTATAAAAAATCATACAAAAGAAAACGCATGTTACCAATAACAAATCTTTTATATTTGAGAAATGATACTTATATAACCAATTGTATAAGTATACGATCAACAGAGAAAAAAAATTAAATTTAAAAAATGATAGAATAATAAAGTAAGATAAATATAAAATAATATTATATAAATTGTTATATGTAAATTACATATCTTTACAATTTGTTGTGTTATAGTTTGAGAATTCGATATTAAAACTTTTAAATTTAATGAAAAAAATTAGAGATGAAATTGACCTAAATTTAAATATGAAGAGACAAACTAACAGTAACATATTCCAAGTTGGACTGTAGATTTATACAAGGGTATTTCCAAAAGTTATTTTTTATTAATTTATTAATATTACTAATTTTGTAAATTGTTCTCAGTAGGGACTTGGGACCCAAAAATAATATTGTTTTGCAGAAATTTTATAAATATTTCTTTGATTATTTCTATTTTTACATTAAATTTTTTAATTTTTAAAAAATATTTATTGACATTTTATATATTACAATAACACTTCTTAATATTTATAAATGTTATACTAATCTCTCTTTATATTTTATTTTAATGATTTCTGTAAAGAACTAATTGTAATGACTAAAACAGTAAGAAAATTATATAATTTTATAAAATTTTAAAAAATATTTATATAATTTATTTTTAAAAGTTTTCCTTATATATGATACGTGCCAATATAAAGACACTAATACCCATTTCACAAATGGATTCTTTTTAGTGATATTATCATGAGCTCTTTCTAGTAACATTTTTATTGGATATAATTTCATTCCTTCAATAAAATTTATTAATATAACTTTTCTTTTGTAGTACGAAAAAGTATATATAATGATTTTTTTTTTAACCTTGAATTTGGCAACTTTTAGTTAATAAAGGATTTGACTTTTATAATAATTAACTGTACTACTCCCTCCATTTTATATTATCAATATATTAAGTTTATATTGAAATATTAAACTTATATTTTAATTTTATTTTATAATAAATATTATTGTCTTAATACTTAATTTTATATTTATAAAAACTAAGAAAAATTAAATATATTTTTATGAAATTGATCCTTATAAATACTATTATTTTGAAATCATTATTTTTTTAATATGTGAAAAAAAATCTTAAATGTCAATATTATTTTTTTATAAACTACATCACTCTATAAATATCTAATACCACTACATATATATGTGTAGATTATAGTATATTGGTTTGCCAAATTTCAACCAGTCCAATACAATTTTTAAAAACTTGCTAAAACACACAGTTACTCCTTCAAATATTCTCTTTTGTTTATATGTTTGGAAAAGTGAATTACAACAAAAGCTAGCCAAATTCTAGGGTGGGAGAGCATGACAAGTCTCCCACCGTAAGAAGGTAAATTACTACAGTTAGGTTTATTAATTTTTAAATAAAAGATTAGGATTTCTTTTTTCTTTTTCTTTTCTTTTTTACTTTGTTTTTCCCAATCTGTCCCCAGCCATTCTCTCACTCCACACAATCGTCGTTACCACTCCCTCTTACTCCACATCACATAAGCACACTTACTACAACACCAAAGATGACGACAGTCACTACGACACTAAAAACAAGCATTGCAGACATGACATTGAAGACGACGACGTCACTGCCTCCATTGCCACACCACCGCAACCACCATACTCTACCATTACCTACCCTAATTTGTTGCCCTTTTCTCTCTTGTTTTTCTTTGAAATTTGTGAGTTAAAACAAAAAACAAATAAAAAGGGAGAAAAATGATGAAATCATGGACATGTTCAAATATCTTCACTGTGTCGTATCTCCCTCCTCTCTCACCATGGCCACAGTTGGTAACAATTCTCGCTCTCATTTCGAGTTTCTTCCTCCACGAGTCAACATCCCAACAAACCCTCATGACCCATTTTTTTTTTCTTTTTTCGTATATGTAAGATTTCTTGTGATTTTCCTAGGTATCAATTTGAGGGATCTGTGTAAAGTTGGAAGCTTTATGTAGTGTGGTTTTTGTTTGTACCAAAGGTTATCATAAGCCTCATGATTGCAGCACCTTACCATTTTGTTCTTCAAGTGTCTGACTTCTTCGACTTAGCAGAGGAAAAAGCTTGGGAAAGATTAGGATTTTGGTTCATTTTAACTGAGTGTTGGTGTATTTCGACTTCGACAATTTGGGGTCAGAGGATTGAAGCATTAGCTTCTTGACCATAGCAATGTGAAGGTACGATTGCAATTTCGGAGGGAGGAGGAGAAAATGAATGCAAGGGTCGTAGGGGAGGGAGGGGGGAGAGGGGCAAATTGGAAAAAAAAAAAAACAAAAAGAAAAGAGAAAACAAAAAATAGAAAAAATCTTGACCTTCAATTAAAAAATAATATATCTAATGACTATTATTTCTTTTCCATGGTGGAGACTTGGCATGATCTTCCACCTTAGAACTTGTTGCAAAAACTAATACATGACTAAAACATGGTAAATAATGAGTTAAAATTTATTCTTCATTAGTAATTGAATTCCAACTTCTCTAGAGAAAGTTTATACAAAAAGGATAAAAATTAAGAATCAATTAAACAAAACTAAAGTTTAAAGAATTTATTTGTAAAAAAGATAAAATTTAAGAATCAATTGAAACAATTAAAATGCAGTGCTTATTTGGTAAAATAAGGTAAAAATTAAAAATTAATTAGGACGTATTAAAGTTTGAGAGTTCAATATTCGTTTTCCTAGAATGTAGGAATAACTTATCTAGTTCTATAAAATTGACTAAAAAACACAAATAATGCTTCTTAATAAAAAATAAATAAAACCACAAAAATAGCTCATACATTCTTTTGATTTAAAAAACAAAGGGAAAGAATGTACCTATCTTTAAAAAACAACAGTAAAATACACCTTGCCAGCATCTGAGCAGGCCTTTCCCAAGCAAAATTTCCCCGATTTTCGATATTTTTCAGATAAATTCCTCCCTTTAGTCGTTGCAAGTTGCCACAAAATTCCACAGAAAAAATTAACATTTTCTCCCAAAAATCCCAAGTGAAATAGAAACTACATACTCGGCACCAACAAAAGTGTGGAGAGCAGGGATGGACTCAGTCATTGGCAAGAGGTTCAACAGTAAACCTTGTGCAGTCCAATGTTGAGATCAGATGATATAGAAATGACAAGAGGAATTGACTGAAGCCACATGGCTCTGAAGACTCGTTTCTGATGTGCTCTTATAGATTGGGAAGGCTTATGAGCAGTGTACCTTATATCAAATATGTGAATCACAGGATCCGCAGAACCAGATGATATATAAAGTCCATCAGGAGACCAAGCCTGATTTATCAGAGCTGATTGAGAATCACTGCTTTCTTGCTTCCATCCAAAAGCATGAAGTTCTGTATTCCTCAATCTAATATCAAACAACCGAAGCTGCCTCTCATGGGTCCTGATAGAATGAAAAGTATTAATATACTATAGGCAAACATGCAGCCAAAGAATATCAAGGAAAAGCAATAGAAGAAAAAAGTTTATTCTCAAACGGAAGCAAGATCAACTAAGTATTATTATATTCCCGTCTTGAAGGTAGATTCTTGTACTGAATTCAGTGTACCATTTATCAACCAAAACTATTGTCGAGTAGCTTATGACTTTAAAACATTCTAACCAAGAACATGAATAACAGAAGGGAGTTTCCAGCTCTTAACTAGAACAGTTAAAATGTGCACCCACCCTCACATTCACAAAGTAGAAGGCAGGCCTAAATGTCACTCAGTGCATAAAGTTCACTTCATCCTAATATTCTGTCTTTCATAAAGATTTCATTGCTTCCAATTAAAAGATATAAAAAGGCACAAGATAATAGAACGGTGCTTGTACACCACATTCAGCGGTGAGGAACCAAACCACAATCCTTTTTGTTCTCATTTCCACAAATTGCACCGACTAACAACATAAGTAATGAGAATAGTTTTATTGAACTTTAGCAAACAAAGTAATAATGCAAGCAATTTCATCAAGGGTTCAAACTTTCAGACCACACCTTATATTACTGTTTTCAAATGCACATAATTAATTTCCCCTGAAACTGAAAATTCAAGACTCAAGACAGACAAAAACTTGAAATTTTAGGATGTTATAAACTGCACAATACAGCTAATTTGTGGTGGAAACTAAAGAAACACATTTAACAAAGTGAACTTAATGTACCCTGTTTGAACCATGAATAAATTGAAGTCGCATGGATTGGGCAGGACACTCATGCATTTACTATCAACCTGATGCTTGAAATCTGCTCTTCCTACACGTACATCATACCCAAATATTCTCCTGTCTGCACCAACAGACAACACAATCTGCTTCTGTTGCATACCAGCAACTCCCATTACAGCAGATGAGTGAAGATTCCTGTGCAATGCCTTGGGCTTCCACTTCTCATCATCCTGCTCACTCCAAAGTATAACAGCATGGTCACTTCCACCAGTTACAAAACATGTATTTTCCCAGGGCATAAAAACAATGCCATTGATAATTCCCTTAACATGAGGCTTGTCCTCTAAGAATTTTACACGTTCTCCCTGCCAGTTACATACAAGTTTTGCATATATCAAAAGTAATAAAAGAAACCCAAACACAGTTTTGTTCTTATGCTAGGATATTTGTGTCAAAAACCATACCCCTTGTCCTTTATTCAGATTTGTAATCGATATTTGAGAGTCTCCACCATCAGCACTGTATACTGAAAATAGGCTGTTTCCCTCTGGGTGCCAAGCTAAATCTTCTGGCCATCTTCTGTGCTTTTGGGATGCACAGTTGGTAGTGCTAAGACGAGAGGCTCCTGCTCTACAAAATTAAAGATTGGGAGAAAGAAATGTAAAATTAGACATGGTTAGGTCATCTTTAAAACACTTTGAAGTTCAGGCATAATGTTCTCCACTCCAATACATCACAAAAACTGAGGCAGAGATTGCCAATGGTAAAGGAAAGAATCATCAAATAGTCAAATTTACAGTTAAATGGGAAGAAAGAAAGACTAGAGATAAAAGAGGAGAATGAAATTTAAGAAATATTTTGAAGTTTGAAGTGATAAAGTTTTCTACTCCAAAACTTGAGTGGAATCCTGATACAAATAATAGACTGTCAGTAAATGGAATGAGCCACATAAGGAGCATACATAGGTTTATGCTTGTTCAAAAATCAGATAAGTATTAAGCAAACTCCACCTTTAAAATATTATAGTATTTGATTTAAGCCTATTTATAATCAACATCATCATAAAATATAAGAATAAAACTCTCCAAAGTGCCACCAGAAAGATAAATAGGGCATACCCCTTAGCCTGAACTTGCCACAAGTTGACCACTCCATCCAGAGCACTGCATGAATTCCCAAAAGGTATCATGTGTCAAACTCGAAAGAATATACCAATGTTGTATCACCAGGAACATATCTTACATAAGAGAGAAATTCAAACTGAAGACAAAAACTGACTCAAGTTACAGTTAATATATTACATAGTCAGATATCTAACAATTAAATAGTTCGTGTCAGAAAAAGACAAGAACAGCCTTTTACCAGTGTTTTAAATCCTGGATAGTGATGCGCAGTGGCTGGTTCCAAAAACACTGTAGTGGGATAGCCACTATTCTGAAATTTTTTATTTTATTTATATAATATATACTATATACGTATAAATTCTCAAAAGTGATCAAAATTACTCAACTCATGACATTCATTCATAATCATTGTGACCCAGCAATAATTAACAATAAAAAGTCACAAGTGTCTTAAACAAAACATACAAGTAAATACCAACAAAAGTCACATACAAGTTTTCTAGATAGGAATCATCAATCATCATTTTCTAAATCCAAGGTTGCTTCTCTATCATTTTCACTACTATGTAACTATATTAGTTGTAGATTTCATTTTTTAAATTGAAATCCCAAATATGCCCCCCTCCCCTCCCAAAGAAAGCCCTAACCTCTGTTTATAGGGCTTTTTTGGAATCAACACATAGCATCGCTATCCCATCTACTAAAGTCACTATTTGGTTCACTACAGCCGCTACACTAAACTGCTCTGCTACAGAAGCCCTTGTAACAGCTAGTGGTTGCTAGGCCACTAGAGCAAGCTATTTATAACCTTGCCTTTTACAAAATAATTTATTATTATAATCATTAATAAACTAATATTTCTTGTAAGGGTGTTCATCAACCAATCCAATTAATGCGAACTGCAATAACAAAACCAGAAAATCTAAAACTGAAAATCATTTGTTTTTTCCATTGGATTGGATCAGATCAGATTTTGATTGCCATGTTGAAAACTGATCCAATCCAAACAAAATCGAACCATGTGTATTCAGGATTATTCAATACTTAATTACATGGTCATGTATTCAAGAATTTGTGTGAACTACAAATTTGTAATTGTGCATTTATTCTTTGAGAAATTGTAAGATTATCTTCAACTTACAATTTGAATTTGTATTAAGAACTGCATTGTGAGTTGTATGGGATGTGATGTTTGTTGTTGGATTAATTACTGTATTTTATAATTTTAATGTGTATACTTGTTTGAAAAACCAAAAAATCAATCAGATCCAAGCCAAAACAAATTGGATTAGATTAAAATCAAACCAGTTTAATGTTCAACGAACAAAACCAGAGTAATTGAATTTGGATGAATTTTCTACTCAACCAATCCTATCAGCAAACACCCATACTTTCTTAGAATGAAAAAATTTGGGTTGTACCAAAGTCCACACCTTCTGCATAAAATTTGACAGCAAAGTACTTTTACAGACTCAAACTTAGCATATGCATTCCTAGCTACTACTTCTTTATATCACTTAAGTTTGATGAATGGATTTTAAGAAAAAAAAAAAAAGCTACAGTAAAAGAACCAGAAAGAAAAATATATTCAAGAAAAATAGAAAGCCACCAGAGCCCTCGCTGCGGTATTCATACAGATGTTCTATCTTTTTTAAATTTAAGTTTAAAAGACCCCAGGGAAACTTAAATCTCAGAACTTATAGATGACCATTAAAATCTCTCATCCTCACCTGCACACTAGATTTATGTGTTTCAAGTTGACCCATTCCTAACATCATAAGCCTAGTTAGTGATCCATCATACTGCATTTTAACAATTTAGGGTACCAGTTGATAACATTTGACCCCTTACCTGCTGAGGCCAAAAGCTGGGAAAAGAAAATAGAAAAGTGATAAGTGAAGCATATTGCTAAAAGCAAGTTTTTTTCTTTTTTTAGAAATGAAATGATTCTATTACCTTGTCACAAAAAGCTGATCATCCACAGGACATAAAGCAATACTCCTCAATTTCCTCTTGTGTTGACTTGATATATGGTTGCTTGTTTGAGAGTGTACCAAGCTTGGTGAAGAACTCTTGCGTATTAAAGGAATCAATTCCTTGTGTTCTTTTTGTTCTGGAAAGCACAGAAAAATCTTATGAAGCTTAATTACAAGAAAAAACAGTCTTGAAATGAAAAGGACAGCAATCAGCCAATAACTGACAATAAACCCAGACAGAAGCACATGACCTTTGATATAATAAATGGATTAGCCAACTCTACAAAAAATCAATAATGAAAGCTATCCTAGAGATGAATTTCTTACCAAATTTCCTTTTTGTCCCTTTGTCCTTGACTTCAGTTTTTTGCTGCTCAGAAGAAAGTCTATGACTATGAGACTTGTCAGATTTTCCCCGAGAGCTACCACCGGTGATTGGAGAATTATGGGCTCCAGGAGTGGTTTCAGAACTGGAAGTTATTGAAGGTTTTGAAGAAGACTTTGGCAACAATACAGGTTGTGAAATTTTTGGATTCACTGAAGGAATAAGAAGTTCTGGTTTAGATTGAAGTCGGTTTTTGGTAGAATCTTCATTTCTGTCAATAGGACTGCTTGATCTGCGCTCCGTCTTCACAGTTTTGATTCCATCATCTAAAGTACTTCTAGATGGCACTGTTTGACTCCGAAGGCGAGCCAATTTGGATTCAGAATCTTGCAACCTTTTCTCCGCTTCATCAAGCTGCACATATTTCCCAAACATAAAATCAGCTTATAATTATCCATGTGAAGATTTAGAAAAAGTTAGGAACAGGTATAATAGTACAAGACACCACATTAAAGCCAGGTACCATTCAATGAATAACAAAATTCATCTAGGTTCATAACTAGGGTTACAATGCAGATTACAGCGTAAAAGGGAACCAAAATACAATCTCCAAAATAAAAATGGAAAACAAATATGCAATGTAATCACATTGAGGAACATGAATAAGCAACAAAGTGTATATCATTACACGACTGCTGACAAAGCAAATGCCACTTCCTTTGGCGATTGATGTGCAAGAAAGTTTAGAATTAAGTCACTACAAGTTTACAATGACCGCACATCCAAGTAGTTGCTAGAAACAGATTTAAAAAGTTCACCTCTCATGAGGTAAATAATACTAGGCATATCTAAAAAGCTTTTAATTTGCGCATGTTCGCGGTTTCTTGCAATCATTGACATTGCAGACAAATACAGCCGATGCAGCCCTAACTGCAGTCAAGATACAGCTGCGGAGACCCCTGAAACCTTGACGTTGCCGAGGAAATCACGTTGTGTGAACCGTCTTTCAAAACCTTTATAAACTGAAATGAACTTCATCTAACAGAGAAACGTAGCTAAGCATAAAAAAGATAATTATTTTTTCGCTTGTCTCCCCGATTAAAACGCTAAAAACCAATTTGGTTCTATCAATTTCGAATTAAACGAATTTAATATTTAACATTTAACATCCAGTAAAATGGACACAAGCAACCACATTCTTTGTTGGAAGGAACAAAACTAGTCAAACTTGAACCAAAGAATAGAACCACCACGCTATTTTATGGTTCGAACACTTAGTAGCTATAATACACATAATAAACCTAAATATCAAAGAATGACATTGGAAGACAAGTAGGAGTAGCAGCACCAAGTGACGAAACGACGACAGATTAAAGGCAAAACGACAGGGAGGGGAATCGAAGGGTTAAGGGGAAACCTGGGTTTTATAATAAGCGATGCGGTGACGGAGGTTTTTGACTTCGCGGGTTCGGTGTTCAATCAGAGCTACCAATGCCTCTTCCTGTTCCTCTCTGCTCGTACTGCCTCCATTCTCCTCGTTTGGCTCCATTCGGACATCACCTCCTACTTTCGGATTTTTCAAGAATCAGAAACTACCGATTTTGGTGTGGTTATGTTTGTTATGTTGTCTCTCTTCGCTCCTTCTCGCGCCGGGTTTGATTCGTTGTTGTTGAGACTTTAGGAATGAGACCTGTGTTTTGTGTGAGGGCATGGAGGGACCACTATGTCTGTGTTTAATGTTTTTTCTAATTTTTATTCAGACTTAAAAATAATAATCTGAATTTAGGGATGTGCAAAGACCTGTAAACCGACCCGAACCCGAAAATTTCTAATAGAAAACAAAAGCTTTTGGGCCAATTGAAAGTCTTTCAACTTCGGTCTAACCGAACAAAAAGATAACTGAATGGGTTATTATAGACATGTTCAATTTTAGATATTTTATTTTCAATTCGATGGATTTAATACCGTATTAGATATAATTTTTAACAATGTAAAATTGTGAGTTAAATGTAGTGTAATGGCTTGTTTAATCAAGTTTGTCCTTGAGTATGTAGTCATTTTAGCTTTCAAAAATATAACTATTGAAGTACTCCAAAATTAAAGTATCTTGTAACTTTATATTTTTAATCTCCCACAAAGATATATAAAAAAATTAGTCCCTAAAAATTTCATAATTTTTATGTTAAAAAAAATTATTATATTTTTATATTTAATGAAGATATTTAAATTATAAACATATGTCAATCATCCAAAAAGTAAAAAGGTATATTGTTTTATCTTAGACAGCTAAAGATTTGTCTTTTATAAATAGTGTCACGTGTGTAATTAAGCAACAACATCCAAAGCCTTTTAAAATTATGATGTATAACATGCTTGATAATAAAAACATTTAACATTTTAAAAAACACAACATCCAATGTGTTTTGCATGTAACTAACAAACTCATGTTTTTTATAAAGTTTCCAACTCAAACATAGCACTTAAAAGTTCTTGATCCTATACTTGTTCATTATTTTAAGGTTTCTGTTGTATTAAATATTATTGTACATTTCAAAAATTTTGTAAAAAATCTTTCTTGATATTCACTAACATTTAAATATTTTAGCATTTATAAAAAAATATGATATTTTGATGTATAAGTATAACCTTTGAACTAAATTAGTCAATTTATCAAAGACAAAGTATAGAGAAAAAGAATAAAAGAATATTAAAAAAAAGTGACACTGGGTGTTAGTACTAGTAATCCTTTTTGGTAAATACATGATAAATGTATTCTCTCTCCTCACTTTAATGAAGACACATTCTTAAATATGAAGAGTTTTCTATTCATCTAATAAAGACTCATCATAGGAATATGTTGAGGCTTGATCTCTTACAATAGATATAACCCAAAAACTTTATAAAAAGAAGTTTTGTAGTTGTAGGCAAAGTCAAATATCACTCTAAGCTCTCAAAAGTCATTAGATGACTATCTTACAAGCTCTAAACAAATTTTATCCTTTGATTTGAAAAGCCATATTGTAACTGTGCTTAGAATTTCATATACTTATATTTTAAGATGTATCGATTATAACCTTCAAACAATTTGCTTATGAAAGCCTAAAAAGACTTAGTGTTAAAGAATAGTTAGATTAGTAATCTTGGGCATAAGATTACAATTATGAAGTAAAAAATGACTTAAAGAATACTTGTTGTAACAAATGTATGGTTAATGGAACACCTTCATGTTGAAAGGACTAAACGTAACTTAGTTTGATTGAACTAATATAAAAGTTTGTGTTTTTCTCTCTTATCCTTATCCTCACACACTTTACATTGGACAAACTTTTATCTTGTTTGAAAATGTGGTTAGAGAAAAAGTTTCATAAAATGTTCATACACAAAATTCAACTTTATTTTCTTGTGTGTTTTTTGTTATTTTAGCCTATGTGTGTGCCATGCAAGCCAAAGCTTCTTTATTCATGCATCTCCTTGTTCTTAGATTCATAGTCTTAATTAAAAAACCTTAGTTTCAAACCGTATGAGTTTTGATTTCTTTCCTTTATTAGTATTTTTTTTATTTGATTGATCATATGTCCTAGGTGAATTGAATAAAAAGGAAGGTTACAAAGTAAAGGCTTCTCTTCGTTTTTTAGGTGAGCTTTTATTTGTAGTGATTTTCTTTTCGAATGATTATGATTATGATCAAATTTATTTTTGCATGTTTCAAGTTTCTCTTAGAAGAAGACTTTTGATTTCTTTAGGATTTAAAGGGTTCTAATAATGTCAAAAGGCAAATATTTTTTTTGGATAAAGATTGATAACCAAGCACTTTATGGATGACAAAAGTTGGGTAAAGATTGTTGTCATCTAAAAGAATGCATGTTTAATGAAGTTTAATACGAAGGTTTATATTTTATTCATTTTTTTTCCTATCTCATTACCTTTTGTATTTCTAAGTTTGGTGCATGATAAAAAAAAAATCTACCTTGATGAGTTTTTTGTGTTTTATTTGTTAGGTGTTGAATATAAAGATAGAGATTACAGTTTAATTTTATTATATTATTATGATCATATATTGTTTTAACCAACAACTAGAAGTAAGAGGTAATCTCTATGGACATAACAATCCTTTAAGATATTTTTATGTAAATAATTTGGTTCTTGTTTTTACAAAATCATTTATTTGTAAACTCAAAATTTTGTTCCATTGTTTGTTCCATTGCAAGGTTCTCATAATCTTTTCAAATGACTAAATAATATTATGGGATATTCGAGAAAGTAGGTTTATTTTTCATAAATAGTGAAAATATGTTGTAATCATTGCATAATGAACAAAATAATGACTTTTGCATGTTGGTTTTTGGAAGTAAAATGGTCACTAGTTATTAGGATGCAACAATAGAAAGCTCTTCATTTGGAGTATCCCTTCTTTAAATGTAGGAAATGAATTGACATTTAACTATTGTAATCAAATCACTTTTGCTCAAACTTAACTTGGGATATAAGTCAAATAAGCTTATGATAAAATAAATTTCATGTTATGATGACAATTATAAATGTATAATATCTAAAATATCTAATTTATGTTGTTATGTTACCTGTATATGTAAACTTTGGATTTATCTTAAGCTTAAATATATATTTTTCAAAATTTTATTTTTTGAACATATGAACTTAATAAAGAAGAACCTTATGGTTTGGGTGATCTTCATTAAGTATTTTGTTCTTAATTTGACAATAGATTTTAAAATTTCAATTAAGAAAATATTAATTAATTTAAACATGGTTATAATTTGATATTTAGGCCATAACAACTCAATTAAAATGTCAATACCAAAATCATTATCCATTTAAAATTGTGAGAAAGTATAAAAATAACCTATAACCTAATAAGGCCAAAATAATAAAATAAGCACTCAAATGCTTAATTAAATAAAAAAATGTTAGAAGTTCAAAACAAACTAATCTCACTTAAATGTTGGCTTAGACTTATTATACCTACGCATTTAAATTATAGCCCACACAACACTCAACTTACCCAAACCAAAGGTCCATTTGCTTGAAAATGGGCTAATAATTAAAAGATGTGTTTTAGTTTACATTGAGTTTGTTTGGGCTTAAACATGACTAAACTCATCTGATGCCTAACCCTAATTTTGATGTAAAATAATATAGTGATCATTTTTAAGAATTTTTTAAAATAATAAAAATCTAATTTGATTTTTTTTTTTACAATTATAAATAAATATTTTTTTTAAAAGATACAATTGATTTATAAGTAGATATTTAAAACAACTTATGATTTTAACTAGATTTTATATTATTTTTAACTTATGGTTATTTTGAAAAACTGAAACAAATACCTAAAATACTAAAAATAGCATTTTTTTAAAAAAAATTGAATCATTTATAAAAGAAGTTGTAATTCCTTCTCTTGCTTTTCAGCCTACAAAGTATTAATATTCATTTCTGTTTATTGTTCCCTCTCTAAAGGTAGGAGGTTCTTATCCATTACTCATCTACCCACCACTCGAAACACCACCTCTCATCTAACTTGCATGTGTCAGGCATGTTGTTAGTATTCATCATATGCCAAGATCAAACTCTCCATGAGATTCGTAATTACATTACTTGTAGTTGTTTGAATATCAACAAGCATACCAAATCACAAAAGTAGTAAAATGGAAAGAACAAGTATCATTTTCCTAAACTTGCACAATATTTACCAAACTTCACAAATCATTATCTAAACTCAAGAACAACACAAAAAGCTATAAAAGGCAAACATTTTGGTTTTTTGAACTTTAACACATAACAAGAACTAAAGTTAAAAAAAATACTCTTTTTTATGATTTTATAGTTAAAATAAAGCTAAAAGGAAAGCATTTTTTAGATGATAAAAATATTGTTAAGGTTAAATTTCACTAAATATCACTCTTTCTTAATAAACAACACTTAATATTAAAATTAGTCAACAAATTTTTTCCTAACCATAATCTCTTAGGTGAAAAGAGCTTTAGTTTCGCTATTAAATCTCAACTTCTGATAAACTTAAGAAATGAACTAACTTTATGACAATGACACAAGATAATCAATGAACTAAACTTCATTCCTAGACACATAATTCAATGGATATTTTGCTTCAGTTCAAGATAATGAAGGTGATTTACAACAACAATCATGTCTTAAGAACAAGTCATGGTTGCTCACTCTACAACAAATATTAAGCATAGAAGAAAACACTAATATTGAATAATAATTTTATATAAATATCAAATGATACAAGAAAATTTAAGTTTATTTACCTTTAATCCTAATAGTGGAGAAACTTAGCTACTCAGCCATGAATAACAACAAAATGGAAGAAAATAAAGATATGGAGCATGAAAAGAGCTTTCATCCTATAGAAAAATGTTTTTTTTTTTTTCATTTCAAATACAAAAAGATGGAATCTCTATCACAAATGGTAGTTAACCTTTTATATATAAAAAGAAAGTTTCCATTTTTAATGAACTTTCATTTAGCTTGAAATTTTCACTTAGTTAAATACAAGATGTGACAAACTCTTATATTAGCCACATAAATTCGCTTAGTCATGCTTGGATCTTTTTGCTCTCTTCCTAAATTTCACCTAGCCTTAAAAATTCGCTTAGCCTAACTCTAAAATTAGTTTTATACAAAAAAAAATTCGCTTGGCTAAAAAATGTAACTTAGTCAAACCTTTATAAATAAGCTTTTTACCAAAAAATTAAATTCGTAAGTCTAAAAGCGTGGCTAAGCGGATCCTTCTTCAAGACATTTCTACTTAAAAAAACAAGCTCCAAAAAGGTCTTTTCAATTTTTAACTTCTATTTCTACAAAAAGTAGACAAAATATTAAAATGTAACCAATAAAACACACTAACTAACTAGAAGTTAAGTGTTTACAAAAACTAGGATAAATTAAGTTAAACATCACTCTAATTAGGGAGAAAAATAAGATTATTTCCTTGAAATTCATCCAATAAATAAGTGTTTAAGACAACTATAATTAGCTTATTTGCTCATAGACAAAGCTTATTCAAAATTCTCTTTCAATCTAAGGCATAACTTGTATCCAAGCACTTCATATTTGACTAGATTTAGCTCTTAAAAATATAGCCCTTCACCTCTTGTGCAATCTCACACGCCTTTTATCCATTCTCAATTAAAATTTATTATTCAATCCTGGTATCTAAATATAAAAATTTACATTAAGTTTAATAAAAATAAGGCTTTTACAATCTAGTTTTGTGTTAGAGTTATACCAAAACCTTTGAGTGTCAATCTTCTCAGATAAAGGTGGTGCTCGTAGTCCATAAAATGCTAAATCCATATTCAAAGAACTAACACTAATTTCCTATTTTAGGTCAAACACCTCAACTTCTTTTGCACATGCAATCACCCCTTGTGATGACATCAATAGAGATAATAATTGATTTTTACCAAACAAAACCATTTAGAGTTTTATTCCTCTTTGTAATGCTCACCCATAACTCCATGTTAGGAACATAGTATTAGTTATTCCTCATTTTCAATTAGTTGTTCCACCCAAAAGCAAACATCTTGTCATAAATTGTTAATCTCTTTGTTTGTCTAACCTCAAAGATTGATCCATTTTGAAGGAGAAAATTATCAAGATTATACCTTTCAAGAAAATTTACTTTCTTATTTACCTTTTTAGCAGTCATGGTAAGATTTTAGAAAAACTTTTAAACTTAAGTGTTTGAAAAACAAAAAAAGAAAGCATGAAGGATCAAGGTTTTAAAAAAGATAAGAGAGAAAAAGGAAGAAGGGGAAAAGTAAATAATTTTAGGTTTTTATAGACGAGATAAACTTTGAAATTTAAAAAAGAAGAAAGAAGAAGAAAAAAGGAGCATAAAGACATGCATTAAATGTATTAATAATTGTTAAACAAAGTTACGTTATCTTTTCAGTGCACATTTTCATAAACTTAGTTTGGACTTAAAAACATTTTAGAAGATAAAGAATGGTTTAGTACACCTAAATACATGGCATAATGTGTTAATCACTAGACATATTAGTTAATAGAACTAGATAAGACAAAATGCATAAGATGGTAAGGTATGTGTAAGACATGAAGCGTTAGAAAACACACTAAAAGAAAAGTTGAATAGTGTGTGTGATTTTTAAAACTTTTTGCAAAACCTTTTTAAAAGATGTTTGAAAAGATAGAAAACAAGTTGTAAACTCTTGGACATATAAAATGTGAGAGAAAACAACAACACAAAAAACAAGTTTTTATATAAATTTGTTCAAACTCTTGAGATATGTCTAGTTCTTCATCAACCTTGAAAGGTTTCACTAACCAAAACAAAAGTTACAAACAAGTATTGAATATGTCACTTTTGGTTAAATACAAGTATTCTTTTAAACCACTTATGGTTTATCCAACCCAAATATTTTTGTTGTCATTTTTGGCTACACCACTTAATCACCTAATTAAGTATCATAAGTATTCTTTTTCACTAAGTCATTTTTGGCTTTCACAAGATCTTTACAAAGATACAACTTGTAATGTGATGATATGAACATTTTAGCACAAGTTACTACAACTTAGGAGGGCTAAGGATATGAATAAATTACACAAGAAATATCTTAAGAACAAATGTATAAAGGCTTGACATATAAGAGTTTAAGACAATATTGATTTAGAGTCTCTAATATTCTCAATCTTCATGCATACTAATACTTATAGGCTCAAGAGAAATAGTCTCCATTGTGACTCAACGTTCTTTTTTTTTTTGTTCTAATATGTATTAAATGAATGACTTTTTTTACGTCTTCATATTGTAGCTTTTCAGCTTCTATTAGAGGAGAGAAAATATGTTTGCTCTTTGTCTTTTCCTCTTTTTCACTTTCTGAGCTTTGACAGTGTAATTATTATTTTGAACATTCCTACTTCAATATTTTCCTGTTAATAGATTTCAAAGCTCGATGATCTTTTTTATATGAAAGTTTGTTTAACTTCATTATGCCTATTATTTTTCATTAAATGATAATTTGAATTTAAATGTTAGAATGACAATAAGGATAGAAAGTGATGTAAACTAATAACAACTATCTTAGGCATACGAAAACTCATAAGAAAATATCAAACATAATAAATGTGTAAGTAAAGAAAATTTTGATGTTATTTATTCACCTAGAAACATATTTGGACGTATAAAGTTTATTGAATGCATTTAAAAAATATACATCTATTGGGCGTATCATGTCTTTTAAAAACTTTTGGACGTATTTAAGAAAAAACTATTGGACGTATACAACATTTTAAGCACGTTGGACGCATATTTTTTAAGTTACTTTGATATAGTTGAATTAAAGAAATACAATATTTTTTTGTTCTTTTTGATGTATCCTTGTTAACACACATCTTAACAAAAATGTTAGTAAACTTAAATTATAATATTTTTTGTAATAATCAAAAATCATAAATTTTTAGGGGTTTGATGCTCGTTCAAGTATTTGGTTCTAGCATGACAAAACATGTAGGAGGATAAAAGCTAAATGATGCATGGTAGATAATATTATTCAAATAAAAATATGTATGTGTTGATTTTCTTTAGTGAAGTTAAAATGATCTTTAGCCAATGCTTTAGTAAAAATGTCAGTCAATTGATGTTTTGTATAAAAAAAACTTAATATAAAAAACTCATTTATGCACACAATCACAAATGAAACAATTCCTAATGCCCTATATGTTTTACTTTTGAAAAATTTAGTTCACTTATGTTATTACAAAAAATAGGAATGTTGTGTTCAAAACTGAAATAGTATTATAATTTATACTTCATTGATAATAATTGTGAACAACTAATAGCAATACATATTCAACATCAACAATTGATAAAATAATAATTTTGTTTTTTTGTTGGCCAATGATATAAAACATGGTCTTATAAAGTGGCATCCTACACCTATTCTTTTTCATTAAGTCATATCACCAACATAGTTTGCATTACAATATCCTGTTATCATGGAATCTTGATTTTTCTTATAAACAAACTTAGGTTAAAGGTTCCTACTAAATATCTAAAGATCTATTTTGCATAGCTTTTAAGTGTGCCCCAAGTATCATATTGGAATCTAGCACAAAGGCAAATGACATGCATGGTACCTAGTATACTACTTGTAAGATAAAGTAAAGAACCAATTATACTTTTATAAATCATTTGATATATTAGTTTACCTAATTTGTCCTTTGTCAATGTGATAGACAAATGCATTGGCTCACTTATGTGTTTTGTGTAACATCTTGGATGCTAATGAGGGAGGAGAGTAATCGTCCATTCAAAAGAGATGAAGAACAAACGAAGAGTGACTCTTAGCAAACTTTCAACGAGAGGGGTACATGAAGGAATCAAATACACACCTGAATGAGAGAGATCCAAAGGTTGTGCGAATATAGGATTATATAGTTAAGGATGACTTAAAAGAAATTTATTAGTATTACCTAAACCAACAAGATACATCTACTTTTTGGTAGCCCATCACTTAAAAACTCCACAATTAAGCATGCTTGACTTGGAGCAAATGTGAGATGGGTGACCTTCTGAGAAGTTTCTCAATAAGCGTGTAAGTGAGGACAAAGTATGTTGAAAAGTCAAGGATTACGATCCCGCGAGGGTGAGCTAACTCCAAAAACCTGTCCTCAGTTCAGATTGTAGGCTACAACTTGCGTGCATGAAGCCAAAATCGCTAGTAATCGCCGATCAGCCATACAACAATGAATTTGTTCCCGAGCCTTGTACGTATTGGTTTGTAGGGTCAATCATTCATCTTGAAAGTAGCGACCATTATATTTTGAACATTCCATCTTAAACTTTTTCTTAAGCTCTTTAGTTACTTCTATTGATGGATGTAGATCATTTTATCTTCTTTATTAGCTTATAGACCCAAAAAGAGATTGAATTTTTCCATCATGTTCATGTCAAATTCTTTTTGCATTAACTTAGAAAAATATTTGCATGTCTTCATTTTTAGCACCAAATATTGTGTCGTCAACATAAATTTGTATTATAATGAAATCTTGGTAAGATTGTTTTCTAAATAAAGTTGTGTCCATTTTTCATTTTGTAAATTTGTTTGAAGTAAAAAAAATTGCTTAGTATGTTATATCAAGTATGAAGTAATTACTTAAAGCCTTTTTGAATTTAAAAACATGGATTTTGATAAACCAAGACATTATTTTACATGAGAATGTTAGCAATATTCTATAACACTTTCCTTCTTATTGACTTGAATTTATTGAAAATTACTAATTTTGGTGGATTTCATTTTTTATTTAATGATTTTTTCTTTTGATTTAAATGTAAGACTTACCAGAATTAGTAATTTCTAATCAATTTCACCAATTATAAGGAGTGTTAAAAAGCATGTTGCTAATATTCATGATTTTACGTACACCTCTTTTTCTATAAAACCATTTAAAAACACTTTTTGCATCAATTTGAAAAAATCATGTTTTCTGTATAGCAAATGCAATCATGTTTCTAATGGCTTCTAATCTTGCAAATGCAAAGGTTTCAATAAAGTTTATACCTTCTTACTAGTTATAACGTTGAGCTACTCACATTGCCATGTTTCTTACCACTTCATTGTCTTCATCTAACTTGTTGTGGATGATTTATCTTGTTCAATGATACTTTTTGTTCAGTAAACTAGAGTCCATACATCATTCTATTGAATTGATAAAGTTCTTATCCCATATCTAGAATTCAATCATCATCCTTCATTGGTTTTTCAATTGCTTTAGGTTCTATCTTAGAGTCACTATTGTTTGGAAGACGATATGATATTGACATTTTTTATCCTTTGTCCAATAATACAGTCTTGTGAATGTGTATTACAAACTTTTAATGTTTGTGGGTATAAGATTTAGGATGAATCATTTGTTGAGGTGATTCATCTAGAGCCTTTACTTGGTCTGCATAAAAAAGATGGTTGCGAAGAATCTTGAATATGAAAAAGTGAAAAAACCAATCGTACATCTATGACCTGAACTAATCCAACCTTAAACTTATCCCCACAAATCAAACTCTAATCAAACATAGAAGAGTTGTTGCGACCGCACGCAATGTAAAAAGTGTTAACTTTTTGTATTTCGTTATAATATTATAATTACGTAGTGCAATATACAAGTTTTACACAATAATAATCATGAATAATCACTTGATAAAGATCAATAAAAAGTTAAATGAAACAAAATAGCTAAATGAATTTCCTTTATTATAGATAAATGGATTTTTAAAGTGACCATGACTAATATATTCTTTTATCATTATTACTATTAGTCGTAATCCAATTATTTAATTTTTTATTTGCCAAATGAGACTTAAATAGATATGGTGGATCTAATTTTGTAGCCGATATAGTAATAAATCTATTGTATTTCATATCGTTAAAAAGTTATTAATTTGGCATTTGTATCTTGAATTTAAAAGGATATTTAAAAAAAATATCTCTTTCTCAATTAGTTTCTAAATTAATTTAGAGATACTTTAGCTCGATTATCACTAACGTGAATTTAATTATATAATGGTCTTTGTGTCATATAATTATCTTTCAATCAAATACTATATACAAAACAAATTTTAAATAAACGTTGCGTATTTAAGGGTTGATCTATTTTATTAGTATTAGCTTTGTTAATAAATTTTAAAAAATAATTATATGATTGCAATCTAAGAATGTTCACGATGCGTTTCTTTAAATCATAACATCTTTGTTATAGAAACAATAAAATATCTGGTATATATTTTGGGTGAATCCAAGATATTGTCCCATAGGAGAAGCCAAACATTGTATACCTGAATAGGTAATTTAATAAGTCTATATAAGTTTATTTATGTGTATGTGACTTTATTTTAGAAATTGTTTCTTGACAGTGTTCAAAATGTAAGTAAGAAAAATTGAGAACTCTAATATATTGACTGGTTATATTGGTGCTTAATAAAAACTAGATTGCATTAGTTTAATATAAAATCGTCTTATTATATTAGTTATTTACTATTTAGCAAGCAACAAATGTCATTTATAAAGGCAATTTTTCTGTGTAGTCTTAGTAGGTACATAGTATTTGAATCGTTGAATTTTTAAAAGGTTTAATTGCAAATTTTATCATTCAACTATTATTATTTTATAAGTTTCATCACTTAATTTTTTTTATAAATTTTATCATTTAAATTTTTAAATTTTATATATTTTATCGATACTAACGTATTACTTAAAAAGTTAAAAAAAAAAACACAATATCATTTTATTATCAACATAATAACAAAATTTACAAAAAATAAAAAATATGATAGTAAAATGTGCAAAAATTAACTTCGACAATAAAATATGTAAAATGATAATAGTTTAATAATAAAATGTGCAATTAAATTTTTTGATTAATATATAATTAGATTAAAACCCATATGAATTTATTGCTCACATTGTGCATTTGTGTTATTTCAAGATGGTATGTTGTAATTAATCAATTGAGACAAAGATTAGGAACTAAAAGAATAATTCTTTTAAATCTACGAGGAATACTTTTCCTATTATCTTGCCAAACTCATTGTTTGAGCTAACGTAGGAGGGTGACTAAGTTCTATTTTTTGGCAAGTAGTTCTTTGGTCTTCATAATGTTGCTCTTAATATAAGTGTTGGATCATTTGGAATTGTTTTCATTTTCAGGTAAGGATAAGTGAAGTAATAAACTTTAAGAGATTTTTTAGTTTTCCATATGTATTCAACTTTAGAGGCAATTCTATTTGAGAAATCGTCAAACATTAAATATATACATTTTTCTCAACAAAAATTCAAACCTAAACCTTAAAGGTTCACCATGTAGTAGGAAACTAGCTCCTTCTACTAAGCTTAACAACTTTCATTGTCAACTTTAAGGTGGTAACCACTAATAAATTGTATATGTTGTCAATTATCTCATATAACTTCACTCTCTTAAGATGTGTACATTGTTTTTACTTGAAACAAAGGGAACTTACTTCGACATTGGAAAAGCAAAAACCATACATAAACTACAATTAATGTGTGTTATGGATAACCTAAATGTAACTTCTTTGAAGTATCGTTTCTTCTACAACATCCAAAGATTAACTTTTTCTCAAGACTAAAAATAGATAATAGATCTAATCTAAGTGAAATTACATAAATATTAAGTATGAGTCTTCACTATTTAAGGCTTGTTTTGGTATGTTTTTCCTCACCTTTTCATTTCAAATATTGTAACAATTGTGCTAGGATGTAAATGTTTAGGTGTTTATAGCTCTAGTATATCCATATTGTACCAAGAGTTTGCCATAGGGATGTCAAGCCTAAGAATATATTGGTAATTAAGTCATTCATTTTCTATTTTAACTCAATGACCTCCACCTTCTAAACCTATTTTATGCTTGTTCCATAGGTTGATCCTTTCATTCACCAAGTTAAGCTTTGCACTTTTGCAATTACAATTTTTTTTGTAAGTTATATATTTTCTTATGCAGGTACATTATTCTCGTATATGTTACTATGTTAATGGCAGAATATTAAAGTCATATGCTATTTACCCACATGTTACAACTGTAAATTTAAAGAATATATGCAATGATGATATTATTAATAGTCATTAGAATGTTAATATTATTATTAATTTGGAACCACTTTATTTTTATTTTTTTGGGTATTATGTGAACAATAATAAAAAGAACATAGAAAGGTCATTAGTTGTATCATTTATGAAAATACTCTTCAAATATATTAAGATAAGACTTTAATTTAATGGCAAATGTTAATGAATATTCTAAAAACACTAATTAAGGAGTTTAAAAAATTCTTATTAAAAAATGTCATTAATGCACTTCTATTGTAATTTTCAAATACAATCCCAAACTAAGCTCTAATAAAAAAACCTTATTTTAAATTTCTTAATTAATACTTTAAAGACTTTTAAGACCCCAACTTAATATATTGTGGTATATTTAATTTATATTAAACTTCTTTTATTATTAGTAAAGAAAAGGGAGGCATTTCTTGCCTTTCTATATTTTTTAAAATAACACACATATATATTAAAATTTATTAATATATACTTACTTATTTTTTAATTAAAGTATATTAGTAAATATAATTAAAAATTATC
>JAMLFT010001940.1:0-27936 GCA_026544285.1 Pachyrhizus erosus | reverse complement strand
TTTCTAATAATAATAATAATAAATAACAAAAAAATATAAATCAATTAATGATAATAAGATTAATTTTATTAAATTTTTATTCTTTCATTTATTTAGTATTATTTTTTCTTGATATGTATAAAAAAATTAATACAATACTTATTTTGAAACTGAGTTAGTAAATGAAAAAGAAATTAAGGGTCAAAGAGTTGTCTACGTGGTTCGTTTTATAAATGGCCAAAACCATTCTAACAAAATCAAAGAAAAAATAAAAGCAGTTTCGCTGCATCTGCACCAATGCATCACATCGAAGGAACTTTTTTTGACTTCAAAGTTGAGTTCACAAACTTTCATGATCTAGAACACACTTTGATGTACTAGATTCCGTTTAAGACTTGTCTATATGTGTTCAGAAAATCAGAAAGGATCACTTTAACCAGAGGACGTAGGGAACACAACACAGAAAAGCATGTGGCCACTCGATATTGGTCGTCCCTGCAATATTCTCATTCTTCATTTAAACTCTCCATGGACCAATCTTGCGTCTAGGTTCACTTGTTTGCACCTTTTACATTTTTCCCATTAACATAAACAAAATTTGCAGAACCCATTATAAATAGTGGGGTTAGCCACCCCATTCCCATGCAAGGACATACATAACTCAACAGGTGTCACCTAATGTTCTCTCGAACAACGTATAATAATTCACGCAGTAAGAGCCTTAATTTGCATCACATTACATTACATTAACTTCTTGAAAATATTTAGTTAATTCAAATCAATTTTTATTGAAATTAAATTATGAATAAAAAGGACGTTTGTGTGTTTAATTTAATAAAAAAATAAAAGTTTAAATAAATTTTTCACCTTTATTAAATAGAGTTTTTTTTTAATTTTTTTTGTTCTTTAAAATTTTAAAAAAAAATTAGTCTTTAAGTAGGAATTAAAAAAATTCTTAAAAGTCTAAAATCAAAATAATAATTTTTAAAATACTAAAATAAAAAAATTATATTATAAACATCAAAAGATTATTTAAAACAAAATTAAATTATAACATATGTTATACTATTGATCCTTGTAAATAATTAAAATCCATGACATTATTAAAGGCAATACTTCTTTTTAGTTTATACTTATTTTATTCTTTAATTGCATGTTATAACTATTTTTTTTTTTCATTTTTTATTCAATCTTCATTTCCTCTTTCTCTTTCCATTTTTCATAATTGATTAAGTTTAATTAATTTCCCTCTTTTCTCTTTTGGCTAATATTTATTTATAGTATCTCTATATTTATCCACAAAAATAAAAATGCAAACAGGCACGAAGTGACTGTCTTTTCACTAGTAATAATAAAAATAATTTTAAAAACTATTCTGGGCTTTGAAAATTAAAGCAGTAACAAAAGAATTTTTTCAATAACTAATAGAATGACCAAAATTATTAAGCAAGTAATTTCTAATGTTCTATTCTGCTGATAAGTAGTAACTTAGTTACCACTAAGATTCTGGTATTTAGGTCCCTCATCTGTAATACTTGCCTGGTTCGATCAGTATTCAGGGCTTGGGAAATCTTTTTCGGAATGCTTGTCCTTTTTTAACTTTAATTGTTACTTAAAAAATTCGGACTTTTTATTTTGATCTTTCGAAAAATTTAATTTTATTTTCTTAACTTTTTTGTTTTAATTTTTATTATCAAATAATTTTTTATTTTAATTTTTACTATTTGTTAAATGATTACTTAAGAGCAACATTAATATTAATGACATGTCATGTCATAAAAAATTTTTAACAATACACTTATATATAAATATTTTTTATCAAATTGTATTTTAATTTTTTTTATTAATTAATTTGATATTGTTAACTGTTTTGAATAAATAAAATTTAAAAACATATCTTATTATAAAAAAATATATATATTTAAAAAAAACTTATGTATTAATTATGTCACATTATGTTGGTAAATAAATTATTTTAAATATATTCTCACATCGGCATTTATGTATTTGAATGTAAAAAAGTATATTTGTAATGGATGTGGTGTGAGTATTTACACTTTATTGAAGCTTTCAGCTAAGCAAATTATAAAACTAAGAATTTGATTGTTAATTTATCTAAAATAAAATTTAAATATGACTTGTGTAACACATGCATAAAGGCTAAATAAACTAAATTTAGTTTAATTTACTTATAAATTTAAGAATGTTTTGTCCATCTCTAGTTCATTATAATTGTTATCCATAAATCTTTTTCAACTTTCAAGAATTAAGAGTTTTTATATAATTAATTTTAATGTCTTAATAGTTGTTGATGCATTTTTAAGATATAATTGAACATTTTTTTATTACAAACAAACATGATTCATTTTGTGCATTCAAGAGATTAGCTAGACAATTACAAAATAAGAAACACCTTAAGATTGCATGCATTACGAGTAGTCATGGTGGACAATTTAAGAATCATATATTTTGTGATGAGCATTGCATAAAACATAACTTTTTTCACCTAAATCACCTCAACAAATTGAGATAGTTGATAAAAAGAATAGGTCCTTGAAAACAAATTGCTTGATAAATCTTGTCCATGCAAACAAAATGGATAAGTTTGAAACTATGAAACTAAAATTATGTGGGAATTTTCAATTTGATCCTCTTTAAAGGTTGAGGTAACATTACACTAGTCTTAAATTTTTGTCACCAAATTAGGTAGTATAAAACACAAAAGAGAGTGGAGTATAGGGTTGAAGAAGGATCCTAGTCCATTCTAATCAATTATTTTAGTTAAAAAAATAATTACAAGTATCTGGGTAAGCTCATGGTGTGATAAATCTTTGTAGTTTTTATCATATTGTTTCATGCATCTTATTCTATTCTCACATCACAACAAAGTTGTCCTTACATACAAGTTCACACTCAAACATATCAAAGTCTAAAGTATGTTGAAGAAATATAATTAAAGAAAAAATAATATAAATAGTGTAATAATTAAAATAAACAGTGTAATAACAAAATATTTAAAAAAATATTAGAAAAAATAAAATAAATCTATTATCTATCAAAACTAATTTTTCGAAGTATAATACTAAAATACTAAAATAAATAGTATAAATAGTATAATTGTTAAAGTAAATAATATAGTATAAAAATATAAAAATAAAAATAAAAATAAAATAAAATAAAATAAACTTATTATTTATTATTATTAATATCTTATGTAATAAAAGAGTAACAAAAAATCATAACTTATGTAAAAAGAGTAAAAATAATATAAAAATTCCATCTTTTGAGTGGAAGAAGATGAACAGAATATATATATAATAAAATTGTATCTTATATGAAAAAGGGTTAAATAAAATTTTTATAAATACTTTAAGGATTAAAGGGGTAAAAAATATAAGAATATAGAAACTACCATTCTAACCACTGAGCATGTAGATTAACTAGTGAAAAACTTGAGAAAGAATATTTAATAATATTAAATAATTTTTTAGTAGTTTAAAACTGTTAAAAATGTATTAAATGACAAATAAAACATGACAATTTTTAAAATATAAATTTAAGCTTCAGTTCACCATTAAAAACTTAAACATCATTCCATATATTATGCAGGTATTTTTTTAATGGTACAAATTGACGCTAAAAATTTGAATATTATAAATAAAATCATAAAGACTAACATCAAAAGATAGGTATATCGTAAAGATTAAATAATATTTAATCCTATGAACGTGAGAGTATATTACATGGTACATTTCCAGTCTTGGTGACCACACTATTTGCATGCAAGTTGAGTATGCGTCAAACAGACACATTGAGAAAAAGGCAAACTGTGATACTTCTCTGAAAAGATTCTCTGTTGGTCACACTTTTTTATTTTGATCTAGGCTGTAGGTAAGTCTAGGTTCAGTTTCCGCCAGAGTCTTCTGCTTTACCATGGTATCTCTTTGCTGAAATCAACAACATTGGCTTGGTTGCAACAAGAAGAGAATGTCACTATAAATATAACAGGCTGACACATATGTTGCCACACCAAAAAGCCATAAAAGCATTGAAGCACTTGAGAAGGCTTATTATGTCATGTGTCCCCTAGAGTTCCCCTTAACGCTTCATTGAGGACTCTGTTTTGGTCCAATTTGACTAGTCTCTAGTGAAGTGTTTGGGGGAGCTCCCGGTGCCAGTTGATGCTTTTCTTAGACATTTTCTTTATTTATCCTTGTTATTCTTTAAAAGAAATTTTTTTTCTTATTATATCACCAATCATTTAATCTCAGTTTTTTCTCTTCCTTTCTTATCTTCTCTTGTTGAATAGGGTATTTGTTAATGGTTAATTCAGTTTTCTCTTGTATCAGTCAATGGGTCTAGAGGTTTGTTAGAGCTCATCTGTTAGGGACTGTGACAGTTAGTGTCAGTTCCTATAAGGGACTTGGACTCGGTGTACAAAAATTATGTGTGTGTGTGTTTTTATAGTAGTGTGCATTATTTCTTTGATTCTACTCCTCCTTTGTTCTTCTATTCTAAATCTTTATAAAGTGAGTGTGTGGGAGATGGAGTGTTCTTGCACTAACAGTATGTACACTCCAAAACGTGTCAAAAATACTTTTTCCTTAAAAAAATAGATATCACCGGATTAAGGGATCCTTAATTTTCTCTCAAGAAACTGGTTTGTTTAATTCAAAATATTTTGTCACCCTTTTTATTTCATTTCATACACGCACACGAGATGCTCATTTTGGTCAAAATTATTGCATTCTTTATAAGTTTTGGACAATTTTCTACCCTTGAGTTATTAAATTTAATGTATTCTTTACAAGTGTTGGACAATTTTCTACCCTTGAGTTATTAAATTTAATGTACTCTTTACAAGTGTTGGACAATTTTCTACCCTTGAGTTATTACTTGGGATGGGTTTAAGCTCAATTTATTTTTAATAAAGTAACAGAGTCCATTTGATGGTGAGTTTGTCCCATCTATATATATTCGGCCTTGTTAACTTAAAATAAGTTTGAATAAGTCTAACTTCTGCTAGTATAATTTTTTATTTAACGAAAATTAAACTACTAATCTAAATACTGTAGTTCTACAAAATGAACAATAATATGATATACACTAACAGATAATTTTAGTATAATACAGGGAAACAATGTTCCATTGAAAGAAACCTGCGAGTAGCTGAAAAAATACTCAGCTGCCTCTGTTGTAGTCCAAATAGGAGACCAATAATAACCCAAGTTGTGGCTAGCTTAGAGAAACTAGAGCAAAAGTTGGGACTGCATAATCAGATATTACATGGTAACATCTGAATGATTTTAACATGGCTCCTTGATGGTGCTCCTGAATTTTATCAATAAGGATAGATGGGAAAAAAAGGATGAGAACAAGTAACCGCATTCTTCTAACTTTATATGTTGTGTATTTCTTTCTTTTATCATTTATGAGTAACAATCTGTTCTTACTAGCTTCAAATACTATTACTAATGAGTGATTTCCTATGATCCTCAGTCCATGCAAAAGCAACTGATGCGGACAGATTTAATGTAACTCTTCGCTAGCAATGTGTCCATAACAAATAACAGGTGTACAAATATCTCAATAGCCATAATCAACCAACAAATGAACATGCAGAATACTACTTTGTGGAATAGCATGTTAATATTCAATTGACATTGCATCTAAGTACATGCCACACTATATCCTGTCAAAACCAACCTTATAAAATTAAGGATTGTATATACAGATGTTCAAAATTTAGTGTACACAAGCAGATTATGGGTGAGATGGCAATGGGAATGCAGTAGGAGTACGATTCAAATGAAACCCATTTTGCGCCCTAGACTTTCTGACAGGAGCATGGACTCTCTTCTGTTCTAATTGAGAGCTTCTCCCGGCAGTTTTTGAGACAGCAATCTGTTCAAGAGTTTCTAAAACCTCTGTCATTGGAGGCCTTGCCTTGGCTTCTCGATTAAGGCATTTTAGAGCAAGACTAGCAGCCATGTAGGCTCCTTTTTGTGGGTATTGGCCTCCCAACTTGGTGTCCATAATCCTAAATAGTCTTCTTTTGTCACCCAAATATGGTTTTGCCCATTCTACAAGATTCTGCTCTACACCAGCTTTTGTTCTGTCAACAGCATGTCTACCGGACAAAAGTTCTAGCAACACAACTCCAAAGCTGTATACATCACTCTTAGCCGTCAGCCGCCCTGTTAACAAATTGGAGCTTTAGTATGAAGGTTTGCATAAAATGAGACAAGTGAAAGGACTTAGCATCTTGTCTTATCCTAAAAAGCAGTGCTTAGTGCAAACATAATGAATCTAAAAATCCTGGCACATATTTGCTTGTTTTGACAAGAACATATGGATTAGAACATGTGTGACTAGCAATATCAGACATTTATGGTTTACACTATGCAGAAGAAACTGAAGTGTAGATCAGTTCCATGCTTAGACTCTCATTCATACAATTGACTAGAACAATAGCATGCTCAAATGTACGTGAATGATTATAGACCATTGACCATTTACTAGAAACAATGCAAGGTAACAACAGTTTACACAAGGCTAAGGTATACCTGTTGCAACATATTCAGGTGCTGCATATCCTTGAGTTCCCATGACTTGAGTAGAGACATGAGTTCTGTCACCCGTAGGACCAGCCTTTGCTAAGCCAAAATCAGAGAGTTTAGCATTGAAATCCTGTAATTCAATGCATGATAAGAAATTATTTTTCATGATATAACAGTAATGAAGAAATTATTACGTAGTTTTTATCCTCATTGATCTTACAGTGTCTAGAAGGATATTGGATGCTTTAAAATCACGGTATATGACTTGTGATTTGGCATTATGAAGAATAGAGAGTCCTCTGGCAGCACCAATGGCCACCTTCATCCTCACTGACCAAGAAAGAGGTTGTGGTCCTCCTGTCACATATAATGAGCCCATCAATCACAATGGAAACAATTGTAATGGAGTAGTACGTCATTTTCCTAAGTGCATTAGTTATCAAATCATACTCAAATATGTTAATAATAAAGAAGATCACTCTTAAGGAACCAGTAATCTTTGTTGATATCTTTATTATTCTGAGAGTTTCTTTGATGACATAAATAATCATTAAGGTAATAGCTTAATAAACTAAAATTACAAGACAACAATGCAATGGTTATTGTAACTTACTTCTAAACAGATGATTCTCTAAGCTCCCTTTGGACATAAACTCATATACCAACAGCCGGTTCTCTCCCTCTGCACAGTATCCAATCAATTTAACTAGATTCTGATGGTGAAGTTGCCCAAGGTAGTCCACTTCAGTCTATAAAATGATTAAAGCTTCACTAATTAGACCGTGAATAATAATAAAAAAAGCATATACTTTTCTTAGGGGCAGGGGAAGGGGAGTAATGTAAAGTGTGCTTAAGGCACGTTAGGCTTGGAAATGGAAACAAAACACCTACCAACCACTCTTTATGGCCTTGTAACCCTTCAGGCTTGAGTTTCTTAACAGCAACCACCATTCCTGATCCAGGTTTTGAAGCTGTAAATGTGTGTTCATCAATCCATCCCTTGTAAACATAACCAAATCCTCCTTCACCAAGAAGACTGTCGGGGCGAAAGTTTCTGGTGGCATTCTTTAGCTCATTGAAGGTAAAGGCCTTAAGATTTGGGGAAGACAAGATTTCACCCTCGGACCTTGGTGTGGGAAGACTTGAGACATCACTTGCTTCACTATATGATAGAATAGATAAGTTGGAAGGAACAGATGAAGGACTAGTTTTTGAAATTCCTGATGCAAGCAGAAGAGGAAAATAAGTAGTCCATATATGCTCCTGCCATTTCACAAACAAAAGCAGGCACTTGCCAATAACCTTAAAACTCAACCAACTACATTCATATTAAGCATTTCAGGAATACTTTCAACACTATATCTGACACTTTGTTTCTAACACTTTTTGTTTTTAAAACTCTTTTTATGATTAATTTAATTTTATTAGAAATTATTAATTTTGATGAATCTTATCTCTTAATAATTATTTTTTTGAATTTAAATGTCGCTAACATTCCTCGTACCCTTTTAGGCAGATTCTGAACAAATACTTTAAGTATTATATCAAAACTTTTCATTATCACTTGTTAGGACTACTATGTTTTTCCCTCCTCTTTTCGCATGTAAAAGGACCAAAAGAAACGAACCAAAGCGTTACTTATTTTAGTTATGATCCAAACTGGAGCTTTGAATATGTTTTAACTAGCATAGGTTAAATACAAGTTCTCTGCACCATTTGATATAACACTAACTCATGATTTTTAAAATTAAGCAGAAATTTGCAATGATGCACTGTTACATAAATACTTTTTTTTCTTTCTTTGCAGCGCAAACAAATGCATTGGAGAAGAACAGCACTCACACTTTTACTCTTCAAAAATAAATAAATAATAACAAACCATTTTTATAACACTATGGAATGTGGATAAGTTTAATACAGAGGTGAAGAACAGCAGATAAAAAGGAGAAATATACAGAAAACCAAGAATCATTAAAGTGAGATCTAGCTTAGTTGGTTAAGTAGAGTGTGTAAGTTCTTGTAAATTATTGATACATGTCTTCGATTCCCATGGATAAAAAAAAGTAGGAGAGGATATGTATGTCAAATAATGTTCACACTTCACATCTTCCACACCAAATGGAAAGGTATAATAAACATAAACATCATTCTCCAAATCCTAGCTCAAATGATCCCATGGATTGAATCCTAGAAAGTACCAACCCGAACAAACCAAGCTTGCAGCATCCAAAAGAAAAAGGAGAAAAGCAGCTTGAAAACCCAACAAGAATTCACAATCTACATGAGATACACAATCAAACCCACAGCTTTGAAATCCATAGTGAATACAAAAAATAAAAGCAATATTTACAAATGACAAAGGCAAACATGCCCTCATGCACGAGATAAACCCCTTCAAAACATATGGACAACAGGTTTTAAATAGTGATTCACAGCCAGGATTTCAGTTGCAACCAAAATTGTACCTACATCAGCCGTATTTATTTACAATTTTCTGTAATTTTAAGAATCTAAACAAAATCAAAACTGCAATCCAATTTAGAATCTTTAAAACAGTACTGTTGCATTGGCAAGTGCAGAGTTGCATACAGAAAAGCAAAAAACAAAGTACCAGAAGGAGTTCTGCAACTATGAGCTGCTTCAACTTTAGCTGAAGAATCTAGGCAGTTACCCATTAGCCCCTAGCAGAAACCAAGTCACACTACACTTCTGGTTGCTTAAAAGAAGGAAAAATTAAATAAGTGGAATATTTATTTTCTACTTTCTTATGTGGGTTTGGTTAAAATCTGCAAGGAAATGCTTCAAGAAAAAGGAAGGAAATTTTGGTTGACAAGAAAAAAGAGGGAACGGAAAGAAAGGAGAAAGTACATAGGAATGGCATAAGACATTGCGCGATTGAAGTTGAAGCCAAGTCTTGTTAAGAAAGACACGGAAAGCGCGTGGGGTCACACTGCCCTCTCGCGACGGGTTTCTCACACTACTAAATTTACCATATTACCCCTCCATTTCTGATCACTTTCACACAACTGGCATTAAATATCATACTTTAATACCAATGGGATATTCTCGTTGGCCATCATGTCGTGTAAGAAGTTTCAGGCTTTCAGCATTAAATTTTAGTTCTTTTATTCGAATCCATGTTTTTATCCAACGTTCGAGTGATTGATTGAACGGTTTTTTTTTTTTTTATCGATTTTAAAATGACTTTAAAATGATATACGTGTAATGAGATAAATTAACATTAAGCATTCAATTTGGTAAAATAATACTGTAAATAACTTTTTTTTTTAAATGAAACCTTAAATTCATTTTTATTTAAAATAAATTTTATCTATCTAATTATGAAATATGATGATATCATATAATGTTAACATTTGTACATACTATTTTAGGTGATAGATATTAATCTAATGGTAAATGTTTAGTTATGTTTTGTGTAACATATCATACTTTACAATAAAATGTTAGTTATTTTTTAAACTATATAAATTTGTATAAATTTATTTTATTTTATAATAATCTCACATTAATAGTTAAATTGATAAATTTACTTTAAAAATTATTAAAAATATTATTTTGAAAATTTTAATATTCATTTTCAATTAATCTTAAAGTGAATTTATATAAATGCAACTCTTTTATAAAAATTATATCAACATTTATCATTATTTTTTTCTTTTTAGGTTATTCTTACGTTGTGGTTCTTATATATTATCTAAAATTTTAAGTACCTAAATAAATGTTACTTACATTTTTCTCATTTTTTTTTATTTTTTATTCCTAAATGTAGAATAGCACATAATGATCCATGTAATATTTTTTTAATGGTATGTTTGCTCTAGAATATATAAAAGAATACTAGTAGAAAGTGAGACTATTTAATTGATTATTTGATATAAAAGAAAATAAAAAATATCTCATTTGATTTTTTAGAAAGTAAAAACAAATCAATATATATGACATAAATTCTCTTAATAAAAAATTTAAAATAATAATAATATTTGTTATGTTATATATGAAGCAACTTTCATTCTTTTTTCTATCAAATTTGAAAAGATTAAAACATGTGTGTTGCACTTATTTTATTTTATCATTCCTTCACAAAAATACGACCAAATAGGAAAAACATGATAAATCTTATATTTATTCCTTTCAACTCCCTTGCTAGTTCCCTCATTCCTCTTTCACTCATTTCAAACATTGCGTAACCTTAATTAAGCCATGATGAGATATGAGCATACGATAACACATGTCGGACAAAATGGTCTTAGCACAAATTGAGTGGCTTGCAACCTAAGTTAAAATTTTTGAGGATAAAATTGTTTTGTGCAAAAAGTCAACTAAACGAATGAAAGTTACAAAAGATGGGTTGAAGAAATTGATCGGAGAGTGCATTGGAAGGTGCCAAACAAATAGTGAACTAAGCAAAAGACAACTTGACCACTTATGACATTTATTATATCTATTATATCTCTAATGCTACATAACATCCAAATTAGGCTATGACATTTCATAAGCCCATAAAAAAAATAATTGAAATGTAAGGTACAAGACTCTTGAGAATTCTAGGAATTTTTCTTTACTTAATGGTTCATTTCTTTAACGTGTAAGCCATTTGATCATGCCTAATATTTGACAGGCTTGAGTATTAATTAAAAAAAAAATCTTCCCATAAATAATCAATTAAAAAATGTTATTACATGAAAAAATATATTATGTATAAAAATTAGCCCACTTTCAAGAATTATAAATTCAAATTTATTAAGATTTATGTTCACAAAAAAAATTATTAATGTTTAAAAATTGACTTAGTAAAATTAAGTGACATAAAGAAAGATATAACACATCAAAACTGAATTTCTATGGCATTAGGCTCTCCTTAGCACCAAAAAAACACTGAATTTCTAAACTAGTAATTAATAAAAGATTCTTTTACAAATTTCTTAATTTACAAAAAATATTATTATTTTTATTATTATTATATATGGGTGTGCATATGCACCCCTCATTTTTCAAAATTGAAAATAAATATATTATTTTTTGTATTTTTTCCCGCTACCTTTCTATATTTAATTCCACAAATCTTCAAACTTTCGCTCTCCTTATATGTTTATTATTTATATGTTATTCGATACAACTGTTAAATTAAAAAAATATATAAAGAGTAAAAAAATAATTGTTAATTCTTTTAAAATTAATACTTGAGCCTCCTTTAAACCTAAAAATAGAAGTTAGGCAACCCCTTATTTAAAGGTCTACTCTCTTTTTTATTTATTTAAAGGTCAACTCATGCTAGCGAATATTTATAAATTATGTTAAAAGTCAACAGATATAACGTAACCATGCCCAACAGTTGTATGATTTTAAGACATCACAACAAAAATAAGTTAGTAGTTGTAAGAAGAGGAGTAGTAGTAATAGTGTTTTATATTTTTTCTAAATTTAAATTTTAGGTATTTTTGTATTCAACCATCTTAAACTTTATGTACCCAATGTTTAATAATTAAGATAAATTTAATGTTATCTCTCAAGTATTTTAGCATATGACAAACGTAAGATCCTCTTTTTTCTAATTTCCTTACTTTCAAAAGAAAAATAAACTAATTTTTAATTTTTTATTTTTTATTTTTATTCTTACTATCTTAATTAATATATTCAATAGTTATATTATAATTATATTTTATCCTAGCTAAACTAATTAATAGAAATTATATGTGAAAAATATTAGGAATTTAACATAAACTAATCAAAAACTTGTATGTAAATTAAAATAAAAGTAATAGGCTCAGATATTAGAAATATTGTGTGTATGAAAATAATTAATTGAAATTAAATTAAATAATTAGAGGAATATAAGATTTAACTTAAAATTAAATGAAAGAGTTAGTGTTAGATCTGTTTGAGTTAGTATTAGATTAGTTTGGTGAATTCTATCATTTTTTTTAGCCCAAAGCCCAACATTCAGTTTAATGGGCTCATAAACTACTGTAGCCCGAAAAAACAAGGAGTTTAATGTTTATTCAGACTCCATTATAAGAAGAAGAAGAAAACCTCCGTGACAAACACTGTATAAGTTGTCTACACTTAATTACCAAGTAGTCATGTTCAGATAAATATAATGTTTAAATATATTTTTAGTATTTTAAATTTAAAATAAATTTATTTTTAATCATCTAAATTTAAAATTAATCCTTATAATTTTTTTTAAAAAAAAACTTTATTTTAATTCTTCTAACTTAACAATACTACTACAATTACACGTTTGGGACAGAAATCACATTTTAAGTCAACCTTTTCTTGACAGAGTTGCGCAAAGCGTTAGCGTAGCCAATGAGGAGAGCGAAAGGAAGCCTCCAACCAATCACAACCATCTACGTGTCAGATCGACGTAAGCAAGTTGGCTTCCCCTGCATTCACGTCGCTCACCCTTACAACGAATAATAATAACACCGTCGCAACGACAATCACGCACCGTCGTTTAGCCTCTCTCTTCTCATGGAGGCTCACGGCTGCGGCCTCCGCCGTTTGCTCGTGCTGGCATTTTGCGTCGCTGGAATCTGCTCTGCGTACATCATCCAGGGCGTTATTCAGGAAAATCTGTTCGTACGCTTCTTCTTCGCATTTGTGTTGATTAGTTGGAAAACGTAGAAAAACACTAACGAATTTTTATTTACCTATCTTTTGGTTCGGTTTAGGTCAACCAAACGGTTCGGTCCAGATGAGGAGAGGTTTGAGCATCTGGCGTTTCTAAACTTGGTGCAGAGTGTGGTGTGTTCGGTGTGGTCATATATGAGTGAGCTTTTCTCTTTCCCTTTCTATGTTCCACTTCTTGTGCTTCTTTATTTGTGCTATAATTGTAATTGTAAGAATCATTCTAAAATAAAACGAATAGTTTAATGTATATGAACTAAAAGCATCAAATAATTTTATGGATTAATTAAGTTTTTATTATTAGAATTTTATTAAATTTAACCTAAACAAATTTTTTATCAGTAAAAAATTTTAAAATTTTTCATCATAATTTTTAATAAGATATTATTAAATGATAGTTATAAGTCAATAAATTCATCAATATATCATGATTTGTTATATAAATGTAAATGGACAGTGACTAAGATATGGTGGAGTGAGAGTGAGAGTGATTATGGTGATGGTGCTCCATGGTGGTCATACTGGAGTGCTGGTATTAGTAACACAATTGGTCCAGCTATGGGAATTGAAGCACTCAAATATATCAGTTACCCTGCTCAGGCATCTTCCTATCTTTGCCTTCTTTCTTTTCTAAATGATTGCAATCGATTTACTCCATTCATCTCATTAGATACCCAGAATATATCTCATCACTTTAAAATATCAAAAATGTACTAATTACTTTTTCTTTTTAAGGTTATGTAAAAATATTTTGTTTATATTTATTTATTGTTTCTAAAGTTTAAGATACAAAAGAAACAAGTTTGAGATACAAAAATAATAAAAAGTCTTATCGAGACGAGATTTTTAAAATTCAACATAATATTTTTTAATTATGTTCTTACTTCTCATGTAATATTTAATTAACTTTTACACATTTATAATGAAAGTGAAAATAAAAAAAACAAATAGGCATGAATTTATTGTAAAGTATACATAAAAATGACATAACAAAAAAATTATAATTATTTTATTAGAAGTAATAAAATTTGTTACATTCTTTTGTTTGATTTAAAAGCTTAAACCACACTTATAAAGATAGAAAGAGTATTTTTCTTTTGGTAACGAGAAAGAAAGAGTATTGCAATACATTTATAAAATAAGAATATTTGAGTCAAATAAGGTCATTTTATCTTAAAATTTTGAAAATTAATACAGTGTATTATTTACCTAATGTGTGTCTCGTCCCCTCATAAATGGAGGGAAATTTTCTGAAAATAAGCTTTTCAGAATATTAGTTATAATTATAATATAATAAGGGGTCTTAATTAGAGAATGATGATTACCTGTACTTCATGTGAACTGCTATGAGGTGTGCTAAACAAAATTAAGAAGTTTTTAGAAAGAAAAAATAACTTTTTACAACAGAAAAGAAAATATTTATTAATCGTTAATTAAAAAATCATATAGTACTTGCTTTTGAAGTTATTAAAAATTAAAAATTTAGAAATATTTAAGAAAGTGTATTTAATTTTCTCTAATCAATGTATTCAGGACATTGATTAGTAGACCTTATTTCTTTGATATGTTTTGTTCATTATTTTATGAGTTCTTCAAATATTTTAGTCTGAAGGTCTTTTAAAAATTTCTGTTGAATCTGCCTTGGCATTGATGTGATTTTTTTTTTTTTTAATTGCAAGTCTCCAGTGTGATGTTTTGAGGATGCTATTATTTTGGCTACTTGCAGGTCCTGGCAAAATCCTCAAAAAACATTCCAGGTTAGTACACTGTACTCCACGCACGAGAGAGGCTTGTGTTTTGTTAAAGAATAAGTGAAAAGTAGTTCAGCTTCTTTTTTTTTACTATTTATTTTAGTACAGAAAATCGAACTAAACTAAAAAATATTTTTTCTCGAACTGAACTAAACTGTTTCTGCAGTTTGATACACTGCATTATACAATTCAAACAAAGTTAGTTAAAGGCTACTAAATCAACTGTTTGGTGCTCTACACCGAACCTATTTGGAAATGAAAAAACAAAATAAGTCTCACCAAACTGAAAAACTATTTGACTAAACCAAACCAAACTATTTCTTTAATTCAGTGCAATGTTGAAAATAGTTCGTTTTTTCAAATTATTTAATATGGTTTACTAATACTTTTTGAACAACCTTACTTTTTTGTGTGAAACGGAGAACTCAAGCACTGTGCTGAAAAAATAATAGGAAATCTTATAATTCAAGCTTGTTGTCTATTCTTAAGTAGTTATTCACAGTTTTTAACAAATGTCTAACAAGTATTATATTTACCTTTATTCAGTTATGCTTATGGGTACTATGATATACGGTATACAATACACTTTTCCAGAATACCTTTGTTCATTCCTTGTTGCTGGAGGGGTACCAACATTTGCATTTCTAAAGGTTAGGGACTCTTCACTAACAGGGCAAATCATTTTAGTCTTTAGCCCTATCTCCTCTTTCCCACTTTGAATTGGAATTTGTGTGGGGTGTGAATTCAGCTCAGCTTTCAATTTGCTCAGCTTTGCCTATGCTTATATGCAGACTAGCTCAAAGACTACCAACAAGTTGGCACATCCAAATGCTTCCCTTGGATATGGGCTATGTTTCCTTAACCTTGTTTTTGATGGATTTACAAATGCAACTCAGGATTCCTTAAAAGCAAGGTAATATAAGACAAACTTATCCTAATGCATGTTGCAATTCAAATTTGTCTGATTTAGAGTGTTAAACTTTCTTGATATTTTTTTTTTCTAAATTGTAATTTTTTTTAATTTTTTATTTTGTCTATAATTTTAGCTTACAGATTTTAGAAAATCTGTATTTAAATTTTAGATTTAATATATTTATTTATGACACTGTAAAAAATAATTTAATTAATAAAAATATAAAAAATAAAATAAACAAACATATACAAATTTAAGAATTAGAATAAAATTGTGAAATTTATAAAACATGACACAAAAATCAAGAAAAACAAAAATAAGGAAATCAAAATTATGAATTAAAAATTAAAAAGAGATTAAAATTGTAATTTAGTCTTTTTTAAAAAATATTTGCAATATGCTATCTAGCACACTTTATTATAACTACAAATTATAGGTGAGGTTTACTAAATAAGGAGTGAAATTATATAAATTTATAATTTTCAATAAATTATAATCAGTTGTAGAAAATATATTACAAAAATACGTTGTAAACATTCTTTTTTGCCCTAATATGGATACTAATTAAGGAATCAATAAAGTTTTTAAGTTGAGATTACATTGAAGAACACAATGGAATGCATTGTTATACTTTTCAATAAAAAAAAACTAACGTTTGATTGATTCACCAGTTGGACACTAGTTAGCATTTTTCTCTTTTTGTGCAAGTCATTAACCAGTTGGACACCAGTTGCGACAACTACTCATGCTTGTCAAGTACAAATGACTAAATTGACAGAAAACTAGAACCATTTTGATTAAATTGACCCTTCCCTTCTTTGTCTTCTCCGTTTAACAACCATTTATTTTAACCTTTCATCTCCACTATTCACACCATTCTTGTCCTCCTTTAGCAAGAGTGTAGAAAAAATTATTCTTCAAAATTTCCAATTCTCAAGGCACTCGTAAAAACATAAACTCTAAAAGCATAAATTGATTGAATTTTAACTTTTGTCCCACTTTTGGGGTTCCCTCAAAAGTAAATATTAAAGTTTATGTTTCTGTGTGTAAATTTAAAATATTCGATCTGAACTTAACTCAACTTTATAATTTCAAGAATCAAAATAGTAATTTACTCTCGCATGATGATCATGTTGTTTTTAGACGTAAAACTAGGTTGACTTTTTCTTGCTTTTACGTACCAAAAATTTAAGGGACATTTATTTGTGTTTTTATTTTTTATTTTCATGTTATTTTTTTGTGTTTCTTATACAAATCTTTGAAAACAAGGTAACTTTTTTCGTAATTAAAAAGTGAAAACACCAAATAAAAGCACAAGTAAACGCCCTTAGCTTCTTGGGCTTCTTGGGCTTCTTGGGCTTCTTGGGCTTCTTTCTTTGGTTTTGGATATTGACTTCTCAACATTGTTTGACTCTAAAAATGAAAGATGATTCTTTTGGTTGAGAACGTCTCAAATTTTGATTCAATGGTGATCTGTTGCTGCCATTAATTTTCTGAATTATTGGTTTGTCGTACTTAGGTATTCAAATACAAGTGCATGGGGTGTAATGTTGGGCATGAATTTATGGGGCACCATATACAATATGATCTACATGTTTGTTTGGCCATGGGGGAGTGGATCTGAAGCAGTTCGCTTTTGTAAGAAGCATCCAGATGCAGCATGGGATATTTTTCTCTATTGTTGTTGTGGTGCTGTAGGCCAGAATTTCATCTTTTTGACGATAAATGATTTTGGCTCTTTGGTTAATACCACCATCACAACCACTCGCAAATTTGTTAGCATTATGGTGTCTTCACTGTTGAGTGGGAATCCCCTATCTACAAAGCAATGGGGATGCGTTCTTATGGTATTCTCTGGATTATCATATCAGATCTACCTCAAGTGGCAGAAGCTGCAGAGATTGCAAAAGGGAAAACCCATGTGAAGAGAACACCTTCAACAACCTTTTGTGATCTTGATTTACATTTACACATAATATATTTTAACTTTTTTATTTATAAGAATTGAACACATGAAGAGTTTACAACAACTCAACAAATTGACCTAGACTCGTTAGTATATATAAAAATTTTAACTGTGTAATTGGATAGATGCTTTTTTAAGTTAAAAATATATGCTTCATCTTTTATTGAGGTATATAATAATCACGTGTCTCTATGTGTTATAATTCGTATAAATAAATTTATTTAAAAGTATTTTAAAAAAAATAAAAATAAAAATACCAAAATAAAATTTTTTTATAAACTAAAATTAACTTATATATAATTATAAATAAATTTATAAAAAAATTATCTAAATTTTTAAAAAATTAACTTTTAATTTATGTATAAATTAAGTTTAATTCATAAAAAAATTTATTTATTTAATTTTATTTTCTTCTTCTAAAACTATTTTTAAATAAACTTATAATAAAGGTAGTTTTACAGCATCTGAAGCGAAAACTGTATAATCTGTATAGACTATTCCCAGCTTATTTTATATACCTGTTTTTTGTGAATATTATACCAATACCACATTAGTCCTAAAGAAACCTTCTAAATAGTCGAATGTGATTTTGTTCAATTAATAAGATGAAATTATTATAGTTTATCTTCCGTTGTCAGGCTCTTGTATAAGATTCAGGATTGCTCAAATAAACATTTGTAGTTAGAATGTTATTTACTCTAGTTTCAGATCTGGAAGCTCAAATTTCAATAGCAATGATTACTGCGCTAAGTGGGGTGTAAACGGAAAAAAGAAAATAGAATTAGAAATTATTAAGCGGTTGGATCTTGTCGGGTCCAATGTTTACTAGATTAATGCTTTATAAGCTGCTTCTTAAATTAGCTTACTTGAACATGGATAGAAATACAGTTGCAGAGAATTTCTTACTTGGTATTGCATCATGAGATTTGTTGGATATCATGCATGCCATCTAAGTTTAAAAGATTAAAAATATAGTTAAAATGAATAATGACCTAAATATCTAAAATGATACATATTCCATTTTAGAGAAAACTTTCTTACTCTATTAGTACTTAAGAATTTCCCTTGCTCCAGCATCTAAGAATTTCTCATAGCTGCAGCCAATAGAATTATGTAAGTAGGACTACAATTTAAACACAATTAAGGCGTTTACTAGCTAATGTGTTAAGTGAATTGAATTCAATTTGGGTGAGTGGAAATTGGTTGGTCAAAGTAAATGAGTCAAAGAGAGTCTTTGGTGGACATAGTTAACAGCAAAGGTATATGCACTTTATTTTGTAGGGCGTTCCCTCCCTCTTTTCACCTACTGCTTTTGCCTTAGTCATCATTATCTGCGTACTGTATTCCACCACCAGCCATGAACCAGTTATCCTAACTAAATAAGAATGCAGTGAACGGAGAATTCTTCTTCCACACAGCACAAGACCACACTCCAATGAAAACAAACCCTTCGAAAGAAAGTCTGCTTGCCTCTACCAGGTCAGGGTACAAGGTGTCCTGTAAACTCTGTAAGTATATATAATTTGTATAATCGATTTCTTACTTAGTTTTAGAAAATGAAATGAAGTTTTTATTGCTCAGAACTGTCTTTTGGATTAATTTGTTTGACATAGGCTTCCTCTAACTTCTAAATGATGTTTTCTGGCATGTCTTTTTCAATTTGTCTTATTTACCAGGAAAAATAGTGGTGAGGAAGTCAATGTGCCAAATTCTCTTCTTCATGTTAAGTGAGAGAGGGAGGAGGGTAGAGGGGCCTCTTTGCTTATGCCTATTTCATTTTCTGCTGAGAAGTTCCCACTTCTCTTTGTATTAGTTTGAAGAATTCTATACATTTGACTGTGCTAAATCCAGAAAAGTTAAGAAAGAAAAGAAACAGTATCGGCACACCAACACCAAAATACATTTCCACTCACTTATAATTAAGTTTCAGTACATCAAAACCAAAAGGGAAAAATATTTATTAAATAACCTATGCACACTCCAAACAACAAATTAGAATCCAAGTCTACTGTTAAGTTTCTTTCTTTCTTCTATCTATATGCTAATGTATCCATACACGCTAGGAATCAGGATGCTAGTGATTACACAGCAAACTCTGTACAAAAAAAGGTTCCCGACAAAATGCTGATTGCTGGATTGGAGAAAAACAAACCCAGAACAATATCAAAAGAAGACAAACCAAAGAATGACACACTAAGCAAGCCAATTTTATGTGCAAGTTTCAATAAGGTAACTTTTGAGATGTTAGATATGTTGAAGGCGGCAAGAATGTATCATAACATTCTTGGGGAGCAGCATATGCCTTTCAAAATTTTAGCCAAACTCCCCACAAGCCAGATTACTGCCAAGGATGAGAAAGTAGGATTCAGAACAGGGAAAGAATGGATCAAATATTTGTATCTCAGATGGTTTATAGACTAGGCAGTAAAGCCCTTTTGCAGGGTGGCGGTTGTGATGAGTTGGCACTTGGATTCATGGATGGAGATTCCATTCCTAGCGTTTTCCTTAAGAAGTTCCTTTCCTGAAAGAAAAAGTGTTAAAATAATGGTTAGTCTAGTGTCAAACTTCGATATATTCTAATGCTTGACAAAAAAAAAAAAAAAAAAGGTGTCATTACCAAAAAAGAAACTAAAATAAAAAAGTATGGGTTAATATTTATAATGCAACAGTTGACTATTTGGATAGGATAAAATGCCCTTCATATAAAGGCTGTTTTGCTGACTTCGTGAGTCATAATACCTTCTATCCTCTGCTATAAACTACATGCAATCTACACTGGCAGGGAAGTAGGACAAAAAGTGTATTTGAATCTCCTTTAGAAAACTCCCAAACCATGATTTGGGCAAAAAGCTTGTCTCTTGTAGCTTTTTCCCAAACCATGTTTTTGGGGTTCCTAACTGAAATCCAAACACACTTGAGCAGCATGTATGGTAAATGTCTATTTTGTGTTACAGATGATGATAACATCTAACAGCTTTCACTAATCTTGTCACAAAATTAAGTATTGTTTGCTAAGAGGTTTCTTGCTTCAATAGTTTTCAGCACGAATATATACTATTATATCATTATGTGCTTCACCTATGTATGGCAAATTTCAGTAAGATCTATCACCATATAACCTGTAAGCTACAAAATTCAAATGACTTTTTAGAAAATCCCATGCCATGTATATGTATCGCATTAGTTGGACCAGCACATTATCCTTATGTCCCCCAAAATTGCAAACAGGTTCATCTTCTTCATTTACCTCTGTTTTACCTCATCAAAATTAGGTAGGGATTGCCTGAATATTTCAAAAAGCTCACCTTATCTGAACATAAATGGACCTAGAAGTAGCAATAGATTGAGGAATAGTTGAGATTTATTAAAGGTATTATCTGTTACATAAAATGGTAAAAATGGAGATACGGTACTGACACTTGTGATGAAATTATAAAATGCCACCATTATTTGATTAACTATTGATAGATTAATTTTTAATATATAATTGACATTCATCTTACTAAACTAGAAAAGGATAAATAACATGATTCCAATAATCCAACACCTAATCATGTTAAAGTTTCTAAAGACAAAATCTTAAGCTCACTGCTTTAACATGTTACTTATGCACTGATAAGTTCCCCCTAAAACACCACTACAACGAGCTCTACCATTAACTTGAAAAGCTCCCACCACTACTACTTGAGTAGATAAACCTGCTGATTGGGATAGATCTAATAAGAACATTACATATTACTATTTCCGATACTAGTGGTTATGATGCATGGGTTCATTTGTCTACCTAATATGTCATATTACTAATAATATAATCATGCTATTTGTCACTGTTGCTGATATAATCTTTCTGTTGACCCTAAAATTGTCGTGCTTGGGTCAGTTGGGTGACTTACACTTTCTGAAAATTGTGGACTGGGAATTTCTGCTGCCAAGGATCTGAACAGAGGGGTTACTTGAAGAGGGGAGCTGAATTCCAATCTTGATGAGGTAGAATCAATCCCATCATTGTTTATCTGTTCCTCACAATATGGCAACATATCTGCCAGAATACATATCATATTAGCACTTCTGATTCAATAAAATGTTAGGGTATTAGCATTTAGAAAAAAGCATTTAATTTTAGGAAATACAAAAAACTAAGCCTTGTTATAATTTCCTGCTTAGGAACAATTAACCACTCAAATGGTTAAGTCATTATGTGGTTATTCATTAACTCTTTGAACATCATCAATTATTTACATGGTTAATTGTAACTAAACTGAAATTTATTAAAAACCCTATTCTATTTATTTATTTATCACTGAAATAGATTATCTTACCTTGATCCACATTTGCAGTAGAAAGAACCTCTTTCTCATCTCTACCTACTACTCCTTTTCCATCTCCAAGTTGTTCAGACTTCTTTTCAGTTCCAATATCCTGATGCAATGAGTGCTCCAAATTATCACCAGCTGACTGACACAGGAAAGTTGATCCTGTACTGTATCCAGAACTGACTGGAGAGTCTTCATAACGATCTGCTTGCCTAGAACATGTTCAGAAATTATTAGACATTTCACAGGGGCCACAGGTGAAGTAATAGTTTTAAAGAACTTATAGTACCTCTGACAAGCCTGGCCTTCAGCATTACCACTCTTCAAGTCCTCAATCATATCTTTAAGATCTACAAGCCGTAAATCTGGAATCTTATGTCTAGTGATATCAGGCTCTTTGGTTCGGTTCAGAAACTCTTGAAGAACATGCCCTTTCTCATTACCACTTTTCAAGTCCTCAATCATATCTTTAAGATCTACAAGCCGTAAATCTGGAATCTTATGCCCAGGGATATCAGATTCTTTGGTTCGGGTCAGAAACTCTTGAAGAACCTGCCCTTCCTCATTACCACTCTTCAATTCCTCAATCATATCTTTGAGATCTACAAGCCTTAATTCTGGAATCTTATGTTCTGATTCTTTGGTTCGGTTCAGAAATTCTTGAAGAACCTGGCATCGGTTAAAACAAGTTTTAGATGATATTTAAATTGTATAAAGAATAACATTTATCATATATATATGCACAAGAATGAGACATATCAGTTCATGATGGGCATCTTAAAATCAAGCTAAGTTTTCAATATTTGAATATATGCTAGCAAGATGATATATGAAACTATCTCAAAGTTCTCATAGGTAAGATTAACCACTAATTTGATGTTTCTCTTTAAATAAATGCTTCAGATTCATAACTAGAGAAATTGTAAATGTTATAGAAACTATAGGAACATGTAACGCCTAAAACATTTTGATTAGTTTTTAACACGACTAGGATGCTAAAAAACTAAGCCAAGATACAAAATGGTAAATGGCTTTCATATTTTTCTTATAAATAGGTGGACAAATTACAAGCTGCTTTCAGTTGATGTTGAAGTTCAAAAGATATATAACCTATACTTTTGGGCTGTGCTCATCACACAAACTAATAAGTTCATTTTTGAAGCACACAAGGTTAGGTGTCCAATATTCAAAATTGGAGCAAGTTTAGAAATTATCAAGCCTCAACCCTCACCTTCCATGCGTTTTCAAGACTTTGGTCCATGTTCTCTGAATCAACGTCAAGAGCTAGTGAACTTAGTAACTCTGCCTGTTGCATCAATGCACTTCTCTTTGGGTCATCTTTTTTGAGAAATGTTCCTTGAATATTGTTATTTTGGGCTGCAGAAGCATGATAAACCAATGTCATCTTACAATGAGAGGATGACCAAAGTTTCATTTGCCAAATATATTAATTATTTCCTGTTTTCTGTTTCAGATTTTATAATTCGTGAATCAAGTTCCAAAACTAAACTTCAATTCAAAGACAACTACCCGAACTGTTAAACTTGGGATTGCAAACATAATGCTGATCCGGCAAGTTGTTTGAGTTCTGAGCTAATACTGCAAATGGTGTTCTTGGCTGCTGATTTATTGGAGTTCTATTTTGTAAATGAGATCGGTCCCCATATTTGATCTTTTCTGCATCATCAGGGATATGGGCCCTCCTATATTGCAATAGGGTAACATGTTAACACTTCCCTTGGTAGAATGTGTATTTAGATGCTTAGAGTATACAGTACCTCATCTTAATAAGTACTCCAGATTCTGATGTTGTATCCATATTATTATAATGGTGGAACATAATCCTCTTGTTATTTGAATTGATGTATGAAGTGCTGTTCTCTTTTGCTAAAGCTGCATATTTTTCTCTTTTCCTACAGAGTGTAGAGAAACGATTTTTCACAGCATTATCCGTTCTGCACAGAAAGAATTACATTAAGTATTAACCATCCATAAAATGGCTATCCTGTATTCACATGAACTCATGAAGAAAATAATGAATTTTTGGTTACCTGCCTGAAACCACCTTAGCTATTTCTGTCCATCTATTACCAAATATTTTTTGAGCCTACAGAGCAAATGGCAAGAAATAAGAGCACAAAACCCACATTTATCCATGTGTAGTGAAGTGTAGTTAGTGCCATCCACGGGAGTATACATATTTACAAATGAGATCCAGGTTGGTTTGGTTGTAACCTACTCCTAATAATAGGTTAGGCTGCCCTTCAGTACTGAAGTTCATTAATGGATTTTGTCTACTGCAGAGGCATCAGACTCACAAAAACCTTATCCCACTAGGAGAGCTCAACTACATAGATTACATTATATCATTTGGGTTGGCTTTGTTAAAGATGGAGGCATCAGACAAAAAGGAAAAGAAATGAACTCCAATTTTTCAAAGTCCCATATGTTTTTATTATAAAATAAGCTTGTTAAATTCCCTGGCATCCATTGTAAATGAGAGTAGGTTCTGAACACAGGGAGCATCATTACCTCACATAAGAGCATGTCTTCCTCAGCTGACCATCCACCTTTCTTGAAATCAGAATTCAAGTAAGTGTACCATCTGAAATTTGATTAGTAAACTAAGCATCAGATTGATAGTAACCAAGAAGCCAACAAGATCTCTTGAATCAGTCAAGATCAAAATTCAAAAAATGTACACAATTTAAAATTTTCACCTTCTTCTGCACTGTCTTGTCGTTTTGTCTTTGAACTTAGATGCAATAATTGCCCAACTGCATAAAATTAATTGCAATAAAAATCCCTTTAATGTCATACATCAAGGAAGAAAGTAGTGTGTATGACAAGAAAAATGATTAAAGAGGAGTGAGTACTTTTCAGTTCCATGAATTCCAATCTGCTCTCTTAGTATGTCATCCTCCTGAAACTCACATAAGCAATGTGAGAACTAACTAAATGAAATAGATTAACAAGTAAACAAAGAATATAAAAAAATGCAGACAACTAAAGAGTGATGAAGCACCTCTTGAGTCCAAGTCACAATGTGACGCTCCTTCTTCTTAGATTCTTCATTGCACAGCTGCTTCTGCTGTTTCATATCTTGCATGATTTATTCAATCGGTGTCACTCTCTGTCTGACGCTCCTTCTTTGCACCGAACCAACTTGCATGCTAAAGCAACACTTTATAATTAGAACTTTTATTTGTAGAAAATTGAAAAAGAAAAAAAAAACAAAGAAAAAGGGAAACCACCACTTCTCACTTGTCTTTCATCCACCTTTACACCGTAATAAGCACAAATCCCATTCCCAAAAGCCCTCACCAAAAGGTATTCAAATTAAAAAGGGAAAGAAAAATTGCTATTACCATCATTCCGTCTAACCTCAGTGATCAAGGCAGAACAAAACAAGAGAACCCAATCCAAAGCTAAAATTAAAGAGCCAAAACTAAACGAAATAAGAAAGATTGAAAATGGGAAATGAAAATTACTTTAAGGGGTACATGGGATAAGACCAAAATCGTATTTTTATCCAGACCCAAGAAAGTACTAGCAACCTATTTATGTTACAAATAACCCAGAAATGGTGAGGGATCTAAACAAATGGAGGAACTTTGGGGATACCCAAATGAGTAAAATAAAGGATCAAGTTGACAAATACCTCAAATACAACGATGTTTGGATTTGTGCTACGTATTCTGGAATAAACAGAAAAACTGAAAACAGCAAGCACAGAGACTCGTATGCGAAGCACTGTGGAGAGTAAACCGAGTCTGTTGGACCAAAGTACTTGTGTTGATCTGTGACTGTCTGAGTTGTTATTTACTTGTTTTGTTTTTCACTTCTCTCTCTTTCTCTCTCTTACTTTTTTGAAACGGTCACACACCTCTGAGTTGGTTGGTTCTCTTTTCTTGCAAGAAAGAAAAATATAGAAAATGGAAGGGATGAGGTGAACGCAAAAACTAACATTAATTAATAGTTTTAAATAAACGGATGCTTGGGGTTAGTGCGCGGGTATGAGGAGAAGTTTGAATATAACGCTGAATTCCATGAGAAAACTTGTGTTGCGTGCAGGGTAGCGTGCATAGTGTAGTGTATATTAATGGTCTGGGGTCATGGATTATGGTGGTATAAACTGTTACACACTTTCTCTTCTTGTGCATAAGAATGAACACTATTCATGAGGATTCTTTTTTTCTTAATAAATATTTCAGATAACATCACACTAATATATATAGTTGCAGCTGTTGTTCATAATTACAAGACTCTATGAAGTGTGTATGTATTGTGAATTTTATGGACACATGAGAATGTACGTGACATAACAAGCTAAGGGTCGCCACCTATTTGCATTGAAAATAAATGGTTCATGTGCCTTGTTTATTTTTGGTCATGCTAAATTCACCACTTCATCAAAGTGTGGTGTTATTTTGTTTTTTATTTTTGGTTTAAAATTTTCAAGAAATAACCATTTCATATCTTTCTTGAGTAAACTATAATTTCACTCTTAAAATTAGTCTAGTACCCTGTTTTTAATATGGATATTAAATTTACAATTTATAAAAATATATGCCAGTGTGTGTATGATAACCACAAATAATTAATCTAATTTAATTTTTGAAAAACGTTTTTATGAAGAAAATATTTAACAAAATCAACCTTTGGATTTTTAACATTGAAAATATTTTATTTAATATAAATAAAATGTGGTGTTAAACATTTATATTTCATTTCATTGACTTTTATATTTTACATATTTGGTGGCTGATATCATCTATTTATTTTTAAATTATCAAAATACAACTAATATTTATATCAATTTTAAATTAGAGTTGAATTGGAAATGAATATATAAAAAGTATATTAAATTATTATAACAATTCATTAAAAATGCTACTAAAAAATCTAATATAACTGTGAGACAAAATTGAATTAGATGGAAAAGTCATTATAAGATTTTTTTTTTAAAAAGTTTAAATTTTAAAACAACCACTTATATTATTTTTTAAAATAATACAAATTAATAAAATTATATTTAATTATTTATGTTAAACCATTCTCAATTTAATAAATAATTATAACAATATTTTAAAGTATAAAGTTAAAAAAAAAATAAAATATTTAAATAATTAAATCAGTAAGTTTAAAATTACTAATTTAACCTCATTCATTATCAATTTTAAAAAAGCCTTGATAACTATTTTAAAAAATTTAAATTTTAAGCAAACATTTATAATAGTTTTAAATAATTAAAATTAGTAAGCTTAAACTCAATTATTTAATCCCAATTATTCTTAATTTCAATAAAATATTTACAAAATTATTTAAAATTTAAAATTTCAAGAAAATATTTGTAATAATTTTATTAAAATTATTAAATTACTAATTTAGCCTCTATGTGACAAACAAAAGTAATTTTATTATAAGGTACAAATTAAAAATGTAACTTGATTTTATTATATGATCCAATATAAAAACGATTTTTGTATTAATTTTTTTCATAAAAATATTTTTAATTAAAGTTAGTTCAAGAATAATATGATAATAAAAAAATAATTTATTAATTTTATTCGTAGAGGTAGTTTTGAAAGGAAAAAAACAAGAGACTAGAACAATTTTTTTTACAATCAATTAAATTAATCAATTTTTTTAATCTTAGTAAATTAGTTAATTGAAATTTTGGAAGAAATAATAATTTTTAAATTTTTTAAAAAACATATATAACATTTGAAATAATCAAAAGAAATAAATTTAAATTTAATTATTTAATCTCAATTATTCTCATTTACAATAAAACGTCTAT
>JAMLFT010001939.1:0-27911 GCA_026544285.1 Pachyrhizus erosus | reverse complement strand
TTTGGTCATCGCGGGTTTGATTTTTGAATAGCTTGATGATAACATATGATGTAATATATAATAATATATAATATAAAATAGATGAAAGGGACAATCTTTAACGGGTTTGAAGCAGAAAGAGAAAGTTGAGACAGTCCTAATAAATGAAGGAAGGAGATGAAATCTGAATTTAACGAGATCACATGCTTTTTGGTGGGTTACAACTTAAAACTTATGTTGAAACGGTGCCAACCTTTTTCAAGCAATCATCGACGGAAGGAAGAAGGGAGGGATGAAGGAGAAGAATCCACCCATACAGGACACGTCCTTGTCAACTGTCAAATGTCCAAGTCTTCATTGGAAACAACAATGCCGTACATCATTATTTGCCTTGTAACATTGTATCTAACACACTTAGTCCACGCGCCCTTTTCACACGCGCCCAGTAATAGATTGAATTTTAAATTAAAGGCTATAAAAAAATTATATGTTTTTATTTATTAATATGTTATAATATGGTGATATATGTATGCACATTATAATTATAATTATAATTATATAGAGTATTCTATGGTAATTATATATTATGGTTATGTATGCATTGATTGTGGGTAGATAAACTTATGTAAAGTTGATATTATGGGACATGTGTGTATGGGATCTTTTCATAGGTGGCTGTTGACAGGTTTATCCTTTTGGTGTCTATTTGTTTTCAAATTTCCAATTTGATTTGAACGAGACTTCTACGTCCATTGTCTTTGTTATGGCGATTGATCTATTGTCACTTTCTCATACCCTTTTGTTCTTTTGTTTGGCCTTTGCGGAGCTTTTTGGACACTCATTTTGTGTTTCAAAATTTGAAACTAACATGGGTCTAGTGGTCACACACATAATTCATTGGTCCCTGGCCACGTCACTTGCCTTGCTGCAGTGTACATTAGATTTTGGTGTCATTTGTAAATTTGTAACTGTGACCTTTCCATTTAGGCCTCGTAGCCTGTGCTCATATTCCCCCAAACTTTATTAGATTTACCCTTAAAAAATTGAAAGTTGGAGAACATTGGCTTTTCTGTCCACAGTGCACATGCTCAGGTATAGTACATGATTTTGACCTTTGCATTCAAAACTAGAGGGTAGGAGATGTAACTCTAGACTAGACACTAGAGTGGCAATGTGCCATACCCTTGTGCCTAACCTAACTCACGTTGCAAATTCAAACTCCATTTTCAAATTATTCAGTCCTGCACTATTTAATTTCCTTGTAACGTTTTATCTTGCCTACCAGAATTATTTATGGGTTTTGTCTGTGTTCCTTTTTATGGTGTCACGGTTTGGTAACATGTCATTTTCTTAGAGCTCAATTACTCATTAACCATGTCGAGATCTGGTCTATATTAACCTCCTTTGTAGTACATCCCAATGTCAATCTTGTTACAAGTTGAAACTTTATGGTTCTGAAGCTATGGAATTGTTTAAACCTGGTAAGGAAAAAAAAAACATTGTTCTTTATTTATTTTATTTTTTTTGCACATTACCAATACGACTAAAGCTTCTAGTCTTTTAACCAAACTGAATGTCTTTGTGTGATTTATTAAGCCGACTTTTCTTAGGTAAGAAAAGGCTTTTTTGTTGTTTTACTAATGCAAACGTGAAACTTGGTGTTTGATGGCAGACTTGGAGGAGAGGATGAAAGTTTTGGCAATGAGTACTGCAGAAGAAGAAATGGGTGACACTTTTGCTGAAAGAGCAGAATCTTACTACCAAAAGAGACCTCAGCTACTGTCCCTTCTGCAGGACTTGTACAATGGCTACGTAACCTTATCTGACCGTTACATCCAAACACTGGCCAAACACAAGCACCATAGTAGACACTCTTCTCAAGTCTCGACTGTAGATGAAGGCTTCTCTGATCAGGAAGAGGCTAGTGGAGTAAGCCACAGTGATTCAGACATTGAAAGCTCAATCTCCTACCAACATCCCCCACCCATGATGATGCCAGTTGTTCTCCCTAGGAGCTCCATGCTTGATGTTGATGCCATTGTTGCCGAGCTTGTGATTAGGAATGTTGAGTATGACTTGTTGATGCATGAGGTTGGTGTCATGGAGAGGAGGCACTGTGAGTCCTCAAGGAAAAGTGAGCTACAGAAGAGCCTTCTTGAAGTGTTGGAGTCAGAGAGGATTGTTCTGTTGAATGAGAATGCTAGCTTGAGTTATAGAGTCAACACTTTGGTGGAAGAGAACAAGGAGCTGACATCCGAGTCACTGTTCATTAAGAGAAAGGCTGGTGAGCTTGCAAAGTGTGTGCTGAAGATGAGGGAGGATCATAGAGTGTATATGCTGCACAGGAAAATCGAAGATCTCCAAGCACAGATACATGGTTTGGAGAAGAGGAACAAGGAGTACTACGAGAAGCTTCTGAGAAGAGATGGCCCAGAAGATGGTAGCAAAGGGAAGAGTGGTGAGGGTATAGCTTTGGAGGTTTGTGTTCAGATGGACAAGCTTAAGAGGCTTAAGTGGAAAGATGGGAGCTCTTCTAGGAAGAAATTTGATGGGAAGAAATCCCCAAGTTTGTGGAAAAAGCTGAAGAACATGGATTTGTTATTGTGTGGGACTAATCCAACCTGTGCTTGATGATTTACTGCTTTGAGTCCACGAAAGTTTTAAAGTTAAATATGTATACTTTTTGGCACTTCAAAGGTAGCAGCAGTAGGTTTACTAGGTTACTCTTATAAGCCATGGTGTACATTCCAACATGAGGCCTTTAACATTGAAATGCATGAAGGCTCCTCTAGCTAAAATCCTTGACAAACTAATTGTAGATCAGTTTAACGCCATCTTGTAAAAGCTAGAGTGGGTCTGTACTTTTGCCTCCAGTATTTTAGTTGGTCAATTCTGCAATATCGTTATTATGTTACTAGTTAACCAAATCATCATTCACCAATGGTGTAATGAGTGAAATGATGAGCTTATATAATAGTTCAAGTTCAACAAGTACCAACTTAATGTCCTTTTGTATCGATGCTTTTCTTCTTATCCGGATTCCTTACATTTATTTTTTCAAACATTAAACAACTCAATTTTATGATGAAGATCAGATGACACATGTTTTATTTCAATAGGTCTACCTTAAAAATGACTATCAACAACTCTTGTGTAACAGAGTGCACATGCCCTTAATAAAAATGGAAGTTTGGTATAAATTTTACATTTGTATCCAAATTTCCAGAGAGATTAGGCTGTTTAGCTGGAAGCATTATGTGTTGGTTGGATTTGGGTTGCGTTATTGAATTGGGTTTTAGTAAACCTCTTAATATGGTAGGGTCGATTGCGTGTTCTGAAATTTTAGGTGGCTATACCTTGTTTTGAGGAATCATTTTCCAACAAAATGCCAATTTTAACCGTGCCCTATTTGATTAAAAATATTATCGTTTACTATCACATTTTTATCTTCATCCAAATTTCAATGTGATCAGCTCTAATCAAAACTTATGCTGTTTCCATGCTGAGAAAAAGTATTTCTTACACACCCCACAAACAGTCCTAATAATAACAAACTTATGTCGCTCATTAGCAATAAAGGTGAATAATGAAATTATGTCCCATTCATTCCTTGATAAATCATCATGTAAATTAGAGTAAATTGATCAAATAAAATTAAAACACATAAGAATTTCTTTTATTTATTTATTCACCGTGAACTTTATTACATTATTGTGGATGTAAAGATACTTGTCATGATAAATAAATGTAAGGTTTGAGCCGCTTGGTGGTTGCATCAGAAGAATGCTCACATAAAAAACATCATATACGCAGAGTAGAAAGTGGATATGCCACAGGTGTTTCATACATTGCTTATGAAACTCCAAGATATCTTGCACATAATAAATTGAGTTATATTATTTAAACAGTAGTTTTTATATAACATTTTTTTTATCTCTTTTTTATCATATCAATCATTTTCTCACTTTTCTTTTCTATCTCTGCTGTACAAAAAACTGTTGAAACATTATGTAAAAATATATTTTCTCTAACAAATTATGCTAATTATCAAGACATTAACACGATATACGTGACTACCTAATTTTGTGACATCAGAATGTTGTGAGGCTCCAATGTTTTGTCAACTATGCTCTTGGAAACATTTCTTATACTATGGCTACTAGCCATATTGTAGTCTCTTTAGATTTAAAGTAAGAAAAGGAGAAGAAAATGGGTCTTCCAGGTTATCAATGTTCCAGTTTAATCATGTTCTACTTTTGCCTCATGACCTCCTTCATCTTGCTCTATGCAAAGGGAGAAACCTACATTGTTGGTGACAGTTATGGTTGGGATGACATGTTCGATTTCAGCAACTGGCCTGATGGAAAAGAGTTTCATGTTGGTGATGTTCTAGGTAAGGGTAGAGTTTTACATTCATAATAAGAAATATAAAAAACATATTATTTTGCATATTTTATTAACATATTTTTTTAGTGGAAACAATTATGTAACGTTATTTATACAAAAATTTATGTAATAAATTAAATAATTAAAAGAGAAAAACAAAGAGAAATATAAGATATAATAAATAATATAATTGAATAAATATAAAATATATGAATTATTTACCAATAATACAACTCAAACTTATGTGGGAATTTTAAATTAAAAAGTTGAACTCACACGATTCAATGAATGTCACTTGAATTCCATTTAATAGGGAGTATGCTGAAAAGACTTTATTGTTAACAATCTCCCGTCCATAGAAACAATATGTTTGCCTATGCATCCCAAAACACCAAGGTTTGATGTCTTTGAGAGTAGTGTCAAACATGATTATGAGTGTTAAACACAATTCATTGTTCTATGGAACAAAAGTTACTTTAGATTTATTAATGTACATTCAAAGGAATAAGAAAAAGCATTACTAACATACTTAATTGTGATTTAGTACAGTTTTTCTATTTATTGATTCCTAAATCACCATTCTTAAGATACTTTTCAGCAAAAACGCTTATAAATTTTCTTTTAAAAAAACTCATAATTTTATTTTATATTTTTTAATGTAATCTAAGCACATACAACTATAAACCTATTTTTGTTAATTACATGTTTAAAAATAAGTTTGTTAAAATTATCCGGATGACATAAATCACTTAACACAAAGTAAAATCAACTTTGAAAAATCAACATAAAATTAATTTTGTGAAATAAAATGCAAACATTTATCCCCAAATGGTGTCTTCATATTTCATTTCATATCAGTTGAAAATTTTCGCTAGCAACATGATCTATTATATTAAACAAACTATATAAACATGTTGATACTTTTGTTATTAGTGTTCAACTACGAAAGCAGCCTGCATAATGTGTTGCAAGTTGATTCTACAGCTTATGAGAATTGCATAAAGGACTCATATAGACAGATGTTCACTAGTGGCAATGACTCGGTGGTTTTAAAGGAAGGAAGATCATGGTTCATATGTGGAGTACATGATCACTGTGAAAATGGACAGAAGCTTCACATTACTGTAACTCCTTAGCTAATGAACACCTGGTGTATTTATACTGGTGTTCTATCAGCTTTACATGCCACTTTTCACAAACATTTTGTAGAGTTCTTTTTAAGGTAAACATAAGAATAAGATCATGCTCAATCGAGAATACCAAATTCAGAATTTCCTTTTCAAATATTAGAAAAAAGATTATATATTAATGCCCTAGTGTCTGAAATTTGTTCTTGGCAATATGCTTCATCTTAGATCCTTACTATAATATTGACAATCTATTCAGCATGCAAAGTTCTCTCACCGAAGATTTCCAGAACGGAATGCAAACAGTAAGTCATTAAATTGAATTGGATTTAGTGAATTGTTTTTTATTAACCTGTGCAAACCAAATTTGATTATAGTCAGTCCGATTGGTTTAAGTAGGATAATCAGATTAACTTTTTTTTACAAAAAAACTAACAAAACATCTTATATTTAAAAATTGAAAGAGGTAAATGCTATTTATAAAGAAAAGAAAACTGTAAATTTAAGGTGAATTCAACTAACCACCCATACTTTATGGTTACCCCAACTTTACCCAAATTTTATAAATTAAAGTGGTAGTTAAGTAATCAGATCAAACAAAGTCCATGATCATTAAATAGTTCTTCCTTTAATCCTTGCATCTTGGCACAATAACCGGATCTAGTATATAATCAAACCATTGCTTAATTTATTTATTATTTAGTAAAACTTAATTTATAATCATGGTACGGAGAAGCTTTCTGTCCCACTTAATCATTTTCCATTTACTGACAAAGTAAAAAGGCAAACATTCTGATGAATCATAGAGCACAAACAAGTTGTAAGCAAGCAAGGTGTGACAACTCTTGAGGAAGTAAGAACTGCATGATAACATTCCAAAATTGAAAGCAACACTAATGTTGAAACCCACTTATTTAAGAGGGTAACCTATGACATGGGCCAAAATAACTATCACACCATAGTGCCTACTAATTTCGTTCTTACTCTTGTGGATGACCATCAGAATCTTTAAGGTCAAAACACCTGTTTATAGCTGACCAAATTCTCCCATTAGGAGGAACAGGCAACATTTTGAGTACATAAATGTGATCAAAATGGATATACATATCTTGTCCAAAAAATATAAAAGGGTCCTTCTCCCACAGATTCAGGATGAAATGCTCACTACTAGCTATAAATAATGGAAGTGTTCTTACACATTATGGGAGAGCACGCCCACTTCTGCTAATCAACTATTTTGTAGTCATCATTATAAACTAGATTACTAATGTTCTTGTCCATAACGGCATTTAACTTCTTCCCCTTCTAAAAGCCTCTCTACAGCGTCTGAGGGAAGGCCAATCATCTCCAATGTCTTCTCCCACACTTCGTACGATGTTTGAACATTGTGCGCTTCTTCTGATGGATTTGCTGGACGACAATCTTGAGAAATAAAGGCACAAACAGGCCACTCATCAGCTTTCAACATTTCACAATATTCGGGAACTTGCGGATCCGTGGCAGCAAAAAGAGCACTTCTTGCACCTGCATTGCAGCAGAAGTGATATGTATTCATAGTCAGCCATGAAAATTTTTTGCTTTTGCAAAACATTCCATCAACTAGGATGGTTGGTCAGTCGGTTATAGCATTGGATCATGTTTTAGTAATAATATATTGCCAAAACCAAAGTCCATATTTTACTAAAGGAAATGAAATAATTTCAAGAATATCAAAATGTTAGACCCAAAAGTGAAGCACAGAAAATAGGAAGAGTAAATGATTTCCCAGTATTTCTTGAACAACGGGTTCCAAATCCAATCACTTCTCAAATATTACACAGGCGACAATTGTGGTAATTGATATTGTTTTAAAAGTTCAACATTGTTAAGTACTTATAGCTCTAGTTTGAAGCTATTTAATAAACAGACCTTCTTGAGCACTAAAGATGAAATAAGGGATCAGATGATACGCAGCTTGAACAAGTTTTGGAAGATCTCTTGCCTGAAATAAAATAGATTAAGTTGAAAGTATAAGCAAAACAGAAAGGTTATGAAATAATGCAGCAAAACCAAGGAATCAGTGGCTAGATATATACCATTATGCAACAAAGAAATTTCTAGGTCTCACTCCAGAGTAGTGGTAATATAGGGTAGGCTGGGCTGAACCGCCCAATAAAATATATGATTTGGACTTTAAACTTAGAGCCCAAATTAACCCCAGGACCATTTTGTCGCCTCTACTCTGGAGATTTGCACTAAGCTATTCGGATCCACAAATCATAATTGCTCCATCAGCAAAACACAATGACCATAAATTATAGCACTGAAATTATTCAAACAGGATGAAATTATTTTTGGTCAATTCCTAAAGGGCCAAGTGTGTTTGACAAGTCATTTCAACGAGCTTATAACTTATTGGACTAGCTTATAAGCTTGTTTGACCAAAACTAACATACCTCGGAACCAAAAGGCTACACGCTATATGAAGGTATGGGGAACATTATTGTATACTATCTTACCCTTGCATATGTAAAGAGGTTGTTTCCTAATTCAGATGAACCGGTGACCCAGGCACAAATTTACCATTGCCCCGGGGCTCACCCTCTTATGTCATTTTACATTCATTGACTAGTTTAACAATTAATTATATCAAACACTTATAATAAACTAAGTTTCGATTAAAGAATAGCATTAGGTTATTATCTAATTTTTCCAAACACTAAATCCTCCAAAATCTAAAACATGCATGCCCTTGGCAGCTTGGCCTTTGGAACCAATGAACACATTAACACAATATGATGAATTATAAACTTTACTATCTAGAATCAGAGGTATTTATTTGTATACAGTTCTAGATACACCTCACCTCAGGGTCTTGTTTAACCAACCGCAAGTTTCATACATCCTCTTCAATCTAATTGACACTAATGATTATTCTACCATAGACCCAATATGTTCAGTTAAAGAAATATTTTCATTCCTTGTTAATTTTCATACATCTACATGTTGTCAAACATATACATTTTAAAATAAATATTAATTCTACAAAACAAGCCAATATGTTCCATAAGACTATTAGTTATAATACAAAGGCTGCACTTTAAGAGTAGTAAAAGGGAAAATAAGTTATATGTCCATTCCAATCAAATGAAGAGAGGGGAGAGAGCATAGGATTTCTAACTGTAACCATCTGTCCATGCAGCAGGTTGTAAATAGGGGAACTTTTAAAAGGAACGGAAGAGAAAGAAGTCAAGAGACAAAGTTTCAAGGAGAAGATTTAGAGTGGGAGGCAGCAAGACCCTCAAACTAAAAGTACCTTATGTAGCCATTTTCCTAGTATTCTTTGAACTTTTTTCTGCTTATGCTGTATTACTTACAGTGTGAAAAAGTGCCACAACTAATACAATCATCCCCCTCCTCCATCTATATTGTTTTCTCAACAAGATTGACACACAAATACTGGCAAAGGGCACAAGCAAATTACAGGGAAAATATTCTCAAGCAGAAGATAATTTCTAAAGGTTTTTCTGTTGCCCTGTTGCACAAGAACAATTAGATCCTACTCCAATTTGGTAGTTTGGAAGAAGTTATGTTCAGTTTGACAAGGATTTGTAAACGATTAATTAAGATTACAGTAGTACATGTTCCAAATATAAACAGATGTTCAATTTTTTCAAAAGACTTACCACATTGGTCTGGACAATTCCAGGTGATACACACAATACACTGATGCCAGATTCAGCAGGGAGTCGTTTATTAAGAATACTACTAAACATAATCTGCAATAGAAAATGCTAAGTTCTTTTCCATTCAAAACTCCAAGATGGAAGGTAAACCAAGCAAATCATCTTCATGTAATTTTGAATCAGTGATTGGTAACAATAAAATTTATAAAGTCAATATAAAAAACTATTAACAGACTTTAAGAACCAACACAAAAGGAAGAATACAGGGGGAAAATGGATTCAGGATAGCAAAATCTAAACAAACAAGATGCAATTATACCAAGGTGACAAAGAAACCAAAATGCTGAAAAATCGTCTTTCAAGTATGCAATTTACCTGCATATGGTTTGGCTAGTGAAGATAAGCAATTATTTTATGAATAAAATGAAAATACCTAAGTCCTCAATTATAAATGCATGTGTTTTCAGACTGCAATATGTATGAGAGAATAATAAAATAGTGTACATAATTATATTTTGAATTGATATTTATGTAAAATATTATCAGTTAATTAGTTGGTAATATTATTGTATAACTGATGCAAAAAGAAATGGTTCATGATAGAAAGAGTACAAAGAAATAGTTCAAAATATATTAAATAAAAATTACATAAAAAGAATAAGATAACTAAAAAGATATGAGCACTTAACATGTAGAGGTCAGCAATGTAATGACATTCATAATTCACCTATCTTAATTAGCAGATTACTACCACATATGCTGCCAATGCACTAATGATGCAGCATGCAGAGTCATCTAATCTAAGTGGCTCAGGTAATTTCTTTTTTTTAGGGGTGAGGGCAGTTCCTCCTAAGTGACAACAATGCAATATATAAGTCAAGTCCCTTGATATATTAGTAATGTGCAGCATCAAAAATACAAATGGAAATTTTCATTGATGAACAATATACACTATTGGAATGAATGGTTGTGTCATGCATATCAGTGTTACATGATTTCTTATTAAAAAATATCAATGTTACAAAATTTGTTATTAATCCATAATTGTTTTGTACTCCAGTATCCTAAAATCCATGTACATTATACACTATACCTTCTTAAACACTATTTGTGTGTGCACGTGTCTAAAATCATTTAATGGCATACTTATTTTTGTTTTAATTCTTTGAAGTTTAATATGCAAGAATCAAGATCCTGTCTGTTGAATTGTGTGCAACTAATAAAGCTAAGTACATATGATATAGCAGAAAAAATAAACAACTACACATAATTGCACTAGTAACTCATTTGTTAGATGAAAAACTTATTTGTAAATTGCAAGCCAACATATTGTCATTTAAACATTTAAATTAAGTGTACCTCTGCTAACTTGCTGCTTGAGTACCCTACCATACTAGAAAATTTCCTTTTTCCAGATGTGACATTCATGTCTTCACTGTCTACAAAGCCAACATGATGCATCTACAGGAAAGAGAAAAGAAAAGAGAAAACACTTAGATTTTCTTGTGGTCAGAATGTGAAACATTAAAAATAAAAAATTAATATTATTACTATAAAATATATTTTATATTTTCTAGGATTAATTACTTTACCATGATAACAACAGAAAAGCAATCAACATCCAACAGTTCAAAAAACATAGAAAAGTTAAACTTAAACATAAAAATAATAATATTACAGAGAACGTTAAATGCCTGCCAAATACCAATCTATGGCCTTTATTTCTGCACTAATTACTTATTTGACACACTTGCTTTTTATTAAGCATCCAACTTTTCATTCCTTGGAATACACTGATTAATGGAGCATCTGATTTTCTTTTTCTTTTTCTTAAAAATTCCTTTTTTAATTAAAAAACAAAGAAGATTGTATAAACCTAGTCTAACTAAAAACAAATAAAACAAGCTCCTTGCAGGTTTATAGTTCTTAACAGAAAAAAAAAATTAAAAGAATGTTTGTTTCTTACCTAAGACATGTTAAAGGAATTCCACAATTCAATGTAAGTTACAATGTGTTTAACTGAATGAAGCAAATTAAGATGAATCACCAAATCTTGTCAAAGATGTAGATCCCATTTGATCTATTATCCAATATTTTCAGAAAATTATAAATGCTTATTTTTTCAGTAACTTCTTACCCACTTTATTTTGATGCCCTATCGACAATTTTATCAGCCAGCTTCATGCTCTGTTCTCTTTTCATTTGTTCAAAATAAATGACTTATTTTATGTTTCAATCTCAAGAGCATAAGTATTTCATCAAGCAAAAATCACACACACACACACATATAAGGGGAAATCACAGAAGCATCATTGTATTTTGCAACTAAACATAGGTTACAGTTATGCATTGCATAGCAAGAAACACTTTAGCAAGAGACAAGAGTACAATGATATGTCTGTTGCAAATAAATTGTCAAAGAAAAGTTTATAATACACCACAAAAAAGAATTTTTAACTTATGACATCAATTTACTTAAAAAGTAAAAGAAAACAAAGTAACTCAGAGCATTATAGGACAGTACATACTGTAGTGTCACAAATACCTCTCATTTTTTAACCATAAAACAAATTTTACTAGAAAACAGGGAGGAAAAACACACCTAGGACAAGAAATACACCTAAACAGAAAAAAAGGAAATGTCTTTCAAACTAACTTAACCCTTCATTACAAGTAATTTGCTATTAATTTGAATTCTAGAAAGCACTAATCCTCATCATGGCCAGTGACGCAGAATTACAAACTGAATAGCCATAGATAACAATGTATAACAACAAATTTACCAAATTCTTTATGAGAAACAAATCAAAAGATTATTGACCATATTTTAATAAGATTCACTCCAGGCATAAAAACCAATGAGTAATAAATATCAAATCAATGAAACAAACATCTAGCCAAACAAAGAAAAGAAGTTTTCATAAATATCAGTATAGTACATAAATATAAGGCAATGATTTGAAAAATACATGAAAATAAACATTGACTTTGATGTGTCAGGTCACATCTTATGTACATTAATAGTGTTCAAATAGGAAGAGACTTACTATGGAATTCACATTAACAATGCGACTAGGAGAACCCCTAACTAGGGATGGCAAAAGAAGTATCGAAAGCAAGGCAGGAGCAAGATGATTCACTTGCAAGTGCTGTTCATAACCATCTTTGGAAAACTTCTGTGGCTCTGAGTAAGAACAAAAACAGTGAGTGAGTTATTTACGTTTGTCATCAATGAGAACCAATCCAGATGTTATTATTGTTAACCCTGATAATTGTGTCACAATAAAAGATGAAGAAAAAAGGTAAGTATATTTCAACAGGTAATCCTAAAAATTACTGTAGAGTACTCAACCATAAAAGGATTGAACCAGTACTTGGTGCTGTCTCAGGTTCAGAATGATAGACAAAAGAGAGGCCATATTTCAGGAACAGCTTTGTTTGATTAGAAATACCAACCTCCAATGGAAAAAATTCCAGCATTGTTAATGAGAACATGCAAGGGTGCTGAGCGTGCATTCCATGCTTCAGCAAACCTTGTGACAGAATCCAATGAGAGAAGATCAACTTGCATCACCTTGACAAGCCAAAAGGAAATGTCAATGACCAGAAGCAGTTCTGAAATATATGTTTGAATAAAGCTCATTTGGCATTTAAAACAACTATTCAACCAAAATCTTTCCTTTGAGCATCATGCAAATAAACCTTCCTTATAACAGAATAAGTTAATCCAAACACACAGTCCAACACAAAAAAGTTCCATGGATCATAATCATCATATATGATTTAAAAAAGCATGCTCCAAGAGTGCCCATTTAATGTTCCCCACACAATAATGAGTAATAGACATACAACTTACCTCAACATTGAGAGGAATACCCAATCCTGAAGAGTCGATTTGCCACTTCTGTATCAACTCCTGAGCTGCCTTTGTGTTCCTCACAGCCATAACAACATGGGCCCCTGACTGTGCCAATTGCCTGCATGATGTGAAGAACAACCAAAAAAATGCATCAGCTCCTCTGTTTAGAATTTAAACTCAAAATATACCAAAACCCACATAACTTTAACTAAGAGGCAGTTTGGATAAACTTCTTAACAAGTACTTGTAGAAAAAGAAAATAAAATGAATTAAAATAAGTTAATCAAAATCAACAAAGTTCCATCATCTAACTTCTCTACAAGCACTTCTTTTTCACTTTTTGGCAAGTTAGAGCATCTTCAATGATACACTTGAGGTAAAGGTTCTTAAATCACTTTTAGAGGGTTCTACATGCCACATCAGATCTAAGAACTTAAACAACTTTCTACTCGTGGTGCAATCCTTTAAGAACTCAAAATGAGTCTCGCATATTATATCAGGAAATGATTTTTTTAATCATATGGTGCAATCATTAAGAACTTTCTAGATCTAAATGTCAGCCTCCTTGTTATTAGTTTTCAAAAGCCACCACAAAATGGAAGCATAAGGACCAAAACATAAAAAAAAAATTGCTTATATATGACTAAAACAAAGAATTTCAAGGTATAAGGACTAAAACAAAATATTGGCACAAGGGACCAAAAGATTAATTAAACTTTTTTTTAATCACAGGACCAGATTGCTTGTAAAAGCACTCGTCTTACAATTGGAATTCATGTCAGCCTCCTCCAATGATGATTTTGAGTAAGAACTGGTTTTTAGACTTGAGAGCCTTACTACAACCTGCCTTGGAGATGCTCTTAAAGAATCAATTGAAAACCTCTTATAAAACTAGAAGCTAGTCCAAAGTGGGCCAACCTAGGCTTGTAAATAAGGTTCAGACAGTTACCAAAATGCATCATTTATAACCCATCTCCAAAACCAAACACAAAGGTTATGGCACAATACGCCCTCCTTTCCCACAATCTACAACCACAGCAACAAAACCAACACACACCCAGCCAATAATCACGCAACAAACACCCACCCTAGTTTCAAAGCTCAAATTTTTCTTATTCATAAACAAAAGGCCAACACTTCTAACCGTCTTTTCATTAATAATCACGCCACAAACACCCACCCCAGTTCCAAAGCTCAATGGTTTTTGCTCAAAAACAAAAGCCCATCATTTATCACCATGAAATTGAAGGAAAAGGAAACTGAACCTGGCAATTTCGAGGCCAATGCCGCTGGTGGAGCCGGTGACAATGCAGGTGAGGTCATTGATGGGAGGGAGAGGCATGGGGTTGTGCAAGTGACTCGCCATGATGCGCTGAAAGAGCATTTCGTAGACCAAATAAAACCACCCTCTTAACCACTCTATCCAACCCAAACACTCCTTCTTCTTCTTCTTAGTATCCGGAGCTTCATCGCTTGAAGACGACGTTGTTGCCATCCCTCTCTCTCTGTTAGCGTACAGAATCTGAGATCTGTCTTTAGCAGGTGTGGATCAAGTACTTTTTTTGCTTCGATTTGTATAATGGGAGTGAGAAACGAGTTTTGTTGAGTTGCCTCGGATGAGTTCACTCGCCCGAGTTCCAAAGCTACTCACTTGCATGCTGCTTTAATTTAAACAACAATTTCATCCTTAACAAATACTATTTAAATACAATAATAACACCAAGGTGTTTCTTTTACCCAAGGATTTGCTACTTTGGGTCTTTTAATCTTTAATATTAGTACCTGCTTTACAGTCTCATTGGTTAATGATTCACGTAAGTATGGTGATATAGGGTTATACAACTCTTTTATGCATATCTTTATTATCAGTAGCTATTTTAGTCATTACTATTTCAAGAACTCATACAAATTTTTGGTAAAAGTAAGAATTTTTATATTTTTTATTTTTTAAATGAATTATTTTCTTTTGCTGAAATCAAATACATGCATATAATGATAAAAATAATGTTTTACAACAACTTTTTTTTTTTGGTTTTTAAGTTTTTTTTTTTTTGGTCTGTTAATTTTTTTATTTTAATTCATATTGTCAATTAATAATATTTAAATAAAAAAACTAAATTTGACAAATTTTGAAAGAAAAATATAAAAAAATATAAGATTTTTTTAAGAAATACATTGAAGTTCATCTTAACCTTTCACAAAAATTTATTAATATAATAATTTGTTTTGGTATAAAATAAAAATTTTAAAAAATCAAGGTTGAGAATGTAACACTGCAAAATATCATATATTTTTTACGATAAACGATTCATTTTTAAAAAGCACAACTTGTTGATAAAAATTGTATAAACATTATAAATTATATAGTATTTTTGTTTGTATGTGTGAAAATCATAAACCTAATTACAATTTCATTTTTTATTTTTTGAACTAAAATTGTAAAAATAAATATGATTTTACTTTTTAAATTTTTTTTGTTTATTTACTTTTGTATATTTATAAGATATCACAATTGTACAATTTTAATTAATCATATTTTAATTGTGTTAGTTAAATCTTTTAGATTTTGAAACATGGTGAAAATATTAAATATTAGAAACATCTTGAGAAAATATATATGTGCATGTAAAAGATTTTTGATTTATTGCAGCAATAATAGGTTTACCTTAATGGAACTAGTAGGAGTAGCGAGTTTGCTTTATCTCTCCTTTATGTGAAAGCTATTATTATTTTAAACTTTGTTTGTTTGGCGAGATTAATCGTTGTTGGTAGAATGAAAAATATTGCCTTTAATGAAAGAAAATGATGATAGTTTGGTGTTTCATGTGGAGGAGAACCCTGATGACAAAGATAACCTATCATTGTGTCTAGATAGATAGTTTTTGACTAACAAAATCTGAAGTGTTTTATAGTAAAAACGTGGGTGAGGATGAGACAATGCACCACTACTACAAGACAAAGAATGCAATGTGCCTAGTAAATATTTGGGTACTTCGTCTATTGTTAGGAGGAATAAGAAGGAAGTCAAATGTGGAAAATGTTTGGCATGTGATTCTATTCTCGAATGTCATTTTGCATTAAGTGTTTGGGGAAAGACAAATTTGTGAAATATAGTAGAAAGTTTAATGTAGCACCTTGAAAAGTAATAAGGAGTTGCACTTTTAAGTATGTTTTGAGTTTCTATCTCACATTGCAATAGGAATAATTATGATAATTTGGAGTTTATGGGCTTGAAGGAATGAAGTTGTTTGGGAAGGACAAAGTGGTTCGCATGGTCAAACATTGTAAAAAGTCAGACAATATTTCAAAAATTGGCAACAAGAGGTACGCTAAAATGCAACATACATGTGTTAATCATGAAGGAGACTTAAAGGTTTAGTGTTGGAAGTTGTATTTGTGATTATCATAGTCAATTTATGTGTATAAAGGTTGATTTGTCAATAGTCAAAGGACGAGCTTGGACTCTTTTGCATGCCCTTTAATATCTCAGGAATTGAGGTTATCGTGATGTTATCATTGAAATTGATTCCATCGCAGTAGCCACAAGTGTTCCATAAAGATGTCGTGATTGTTTAGAGTTTGGAAGCATTATAAATATATGTTGTAGACTTTTAGTGAAAGTACCAACTCAATCTATTTGTTATGTTTAACGACGTACCAATATTGTTGTTAAAGATGAATACAAAAATTAAATTGTAAACATAGTTTGAGAAAATTGAACTAAATTACGCAATAATTTGAGTTAACTCAACTAAATCAAATTGTTTTAAATTATTATAAACTATTTGAATTGTTCTAAATAAATTTATTTTTTGAAACATATTTTCATATTTTCAATCTTAAGTTACAATCTAGTTTAAATAATTCAATTTATAAAATTAACAATTTAATTCAAATAATTCAATTTATAAGTTTAGTTTAATTTTTAAAAATTAAATTTAAGAATAGTTAAATTCAATTTTTTTAACATAATTTAGTTTAGTTCAGTACCAATTCAATTTAATTTGATTTTTTTAACAACCTTAGTCATTACTCATAGTTTGGCTAAAGTGACATGTTAATCTATATTATTTTGATATTTTTTTAACAAGATGTACTACTAAACAAGTTTATATTGAATCAATATAAATCAATATCAACCTTACAGACATAACATGAAAAGGATAAAAAATAAAATATAAAAACAAAAAAATAATATTAAAAATTTATATCTTAATAAATATCATTCAAGATATTTTTTATAGATAAAAATAGTTAATAAATAAATAAAAGAGAATAATGATTTTACAAAATTAACTTTGTTATTATTAATATCACCTTGAAAAGTTAAAATAAATTTTATTAAGGATAATAATACAAATAATAATTAATATTAGATTAAATAATTAAAATAACACTCATTTTAAGACTTATTTAATTAAAACGATCAATTGCACTTAATTGTCTTAATTGCATGAAAATTAATTCACCACATTATTCTTAATTTTTGAGCTTATCTTTCTCTTATTTTTAATTTATTGTCTAAATAAAATATTTTAATTTAGTGAAAACTATCCTATTATAAAAAAATATTATATTTTTAAAATTGATATAGAGTGAGGTGTCTTTTATTTTTTAAGTTGTTTAAATTATTAAAATTAATTTTAAAAATATATTTAAATTATAATTAATTCTTTTATTAATTGAAATTAATTTTTAAAATTTTGAATGACTGTATATTTTATATTTTAATTATCAATGGACTAAATTTTTTATTATTAACAAGATAGATTGTTCCAGATGTTCACTTTTTATTTTTTACTGAATTGATTCCATTTTTTGTTGTAAGAATTTTCTTCTTTTCTACACAAAAAGAGTAATTATTGTAAGTTCACTCGGACATATTAAGCAATATTTTTTTTATATATTAAATTAGAATATGTGATTCATGTCACGAGTAAACATTATTTATGAACATTGTTATAAAATATATTAAATATATTAAATATATAAATATTTTCTTAAGTTTATATTAAAAATTATTTATAATTAAATTTTATTATTATTTTAATTTTAGATTATAAAATAGAACATTTTAAAATATAAATAATTGTTATCCTTTATATATACATATATTTAAATATATATCTAACAAATTATGATTTTTAAAATATAATAAAAGTGATAAATAAAAATTGATTACGTATTAAGTAAGTCAGTAATTTAGATATAAGTTAAATATATTTTTAGTTTTTAAAAATGCATTAAACTCGAATTTAATTCCTTAAAAAATTTACATTTGATTTCTTCCATTTTAAAAATATCCTTTTTGATATTTTTGTTAACAAAGTTAACAAAATGTGAATAGGATATAATCTTATATTAATTTTATTAAGTAATTTATAAAAAATAATTAATAAAAGAATAAAAAAAAAAAAACAGAGAAAAAACCAATCTCATGTGAGGGACCTTATAGGGGGGTCGCATGTGTCTCGTCCGTACTTTCCGAGGCGTGACACTTGTCCGAGTGAAGTGAATAGGCAGCGCCTACCAACGACAACCAACAAAGAGACGCTTTCTTTTCTCTTTTCTTGAACTTCAACTTCAACTTTAACCTCCTATTCTCCAAAAAAATAATAATAAAAAAAACCAATTAAACATATTTATTTATAAATAAATTAATTCAATTATAATCACAAACAATTATCTTAATTTTAAATATTTTTTTATTTAATTAATTACTTTAATTATAGTTTTTAAAATTAATTATTTTTCTTAATTTAAAATAATCTTATTTTTCCTTCCTTTTTAATAAAATATGTCATAGTTATTTTAATTAATTTAAATTAGATTATTTACATGTTGAAATTGTATTAATTATTATAATTATTTAAATAAAATTATTTTAATTAATTATATTTAATAATCATATTAATAAATTTAATTAGATCAATAATTTTTTAGCAAATTTAATAACACATTAAATAAAAAATATGAATTATATATATGTCAAATGTCTCTCATCTTATTATACATGCCATAAAATTTCATGTTAAATATTAACATTGTTTTTTTAATTCATTATTTAAATAAAAAGGATTTTTACTTTTTTTCAAATGTGTAAATTTCTTAAATTGATGTTAAATATAGTTAAATAATTATAAGTCAATGGATTTTCACAATATGAAAATAATTTAAATAAATATTCCAATTATATTAATCACATATAATAGTTGCATGTAATTGTTTTAATTTTAAATAAATAATTTAATAATTACGTTAGTAATAAATAATGATCCATTATTGATACCAAATCAAATTACCAAATTTACTTTAAAATTTAATTTATAATATCCTCTTTATTCATATTTTTATTTTTATTTTTTTAATATTTTGAATTTGTACATTTAAAAAAATATCCTTAAATGAAGAGAGAGTTTATAAATTATATTTAACAATTTTTAAGCAAAAATCAAATAAATTTATACTTAAAATTGACAAATAATATTTATATTTTGTTGTCATTTAAACTTATATTAAACTAAAACATGGACTCATACATGCATAAATAAATTTTAAAAAATATTATATTATTAGTTGTTATTTTTTTACGTTATTTTTGTAAATTCATATTGAATGAATTTTTAGTTCACCATGTAATAAATTTATGATATTAAACTTAAAATATTTATTTTTTAAATAAAAAATAAAATAAAATTATAAATGAAATAAAACTAATAATCAACATAATAATAAATAACATAAATATATATAAATTTTAATATTAAATAATATTTTATCAATAATAAATATTAGAAACTAAACTAAAGCATTTTTTCTCAAGCAAGAGACAAAATATAAACTTAAATTATAAAATAATTTTTTTTTAAAAAAAATATATCAGTATATTGGAATTATAAAATAAATAATATTTTAAACATATCATGCCTTGTGGAAAGACGAAAAAAGTTAAATATATTATCAACTTATCTTGTTGTGATGCCTATTTTTTATATATATATATATATATTTATGTTATGTAATTTTTTTAAAAAAATAAATTTAATAATAAATGATAGCATCAGAAAAAATTGAATAAAAACATAATATATTTTTTAAAAATGATTAATACTATGTCATTCGTTTAATATAGTAAAAATATAAGATTTTCAATAAAATTATATATGTATTTTTATTTTTTTATATAATATATATTTATATTTTTTAAATACTTAAATATGAAAGAGTCTTATTTATTATTTTATCATATAACACGTATTATTTGATTATTTTTCAAATGACATGTGTAGTTTAAGTTTTAAAAATTTGGATAGATTTTAGATGTTTATTTTGAATCTACGATTGGATCCACAAATTTAGTAATAATAATAATTTATAATTTTATTTATAATAATTTAACATGTATATTATGAACTTATTAATTTATTCATAAATTTATTTATGATTTATAATGATGTGTCTCTTTAAACTTACAATTTTTTTTATAATAAGATTAAAACTTAAAATTATACACAAATATCAAAACAATAATTAAATAAATTAGAATCTACACTATACATCTTACCAATAATAAATATTACCCCTTTTTAAAAATAAACCAATGTAAATACTACTTTGTATTTACGTGTGAACTAAAAACTCGATAGAAACGGAAATTTATCATTAAAAAAAAGAAGTTTCTTCCAAAAATATCTAGCATCACAAAAGAGAAAAAAGTAGTATTATAGAGTGAAAGAAAAATTAAGAACGTAAGGACTCAGCGGTAATTTCACCCTCACCACCATTAAAAAGCAAACAGAATACGGCAAACGACGTCGTTTGCTCGCGCTTCAAAACCCCCCAACTACACACTATCAACGAACAAATCAAGCACTCCACAGTTTTCAGCTAGGGCACGGTCTTCTCTCTCGCGGCCTCTTCTCTCCCTTGCGCCGCCACTCTAAAGGTTCGTTTCTTCGCCAATTCCAATCACCGATTCGGAAATTCCCATCATCTAATACTCGATCGTTTGTATATTTATATATTTTTTCTTTATGCCTTTTTTTTTAATGTTTCAATTGCTTATAGTTTTTCGTGCTATTGGTACTTGTGTTATTTTAATTTTCATTGTTGTTGTGATTATTATTGTTATATTTTTTTTTGTGTCTGGATTGATCGATTTGATGGACTTGGATTGTTATTAATTGGATATTGGATATGCTCTGTTTTGTGATGCTTTAGAGGTACGCACGTGTGTCTATATATTATTGTTAATATGTGCTATTGCATATATGCGTTTGTGGTTTCTTCTATTTTATAATTGGCTTCTTTGTTGTGGTTTTTATGGTGTGAATTTTTTATTTGCAACTTGACACGAGGGAGATGAAGGTGTGCATGGAGCAGAGTGAGGAAAAAGTTTTTATTATATTATTATCATCATTATCATATTGTGATTTAAATATATCTGCACCTCAGATCGTGTGTTTTATATTAGTTTTTGTTGCAGCTTACGAATAAAGTGGCGATTGATTTGGGTGATTTTGGAATATTATGGGAGATAAAGTGTTTATAAAAACGTGTACGAATCTCAATATGATTCTATGAATACCTTTTGGATAATGCGTGTGTCAAAATAAAACAACTGGAATCCTGGGTCTTTCTGTTGCTTTCTTCATCGAAGTACTGTGTTTGTTTCATGAGTTTTCGGAGGGATGAAGGTGAGTAATGATAAGAGGGATGGTGGGATGGTTTGATGTTAAGTGTAATATTTTTTTAATCGAATGATTCTTCCTTGGTACCTCACTGAGTGGGATAAGGCTTCTGTTGTTGTTTGTATTCCTCTTCCTTGGTACTGGTATACTCATCTTTATGCTTAGTCACCAAGCACTGGTATTATTTTTGAATTTTTATCTATATGGAAATGGATGTGACTTTTTTGCTGTTCTTTATTTCTTTTAAGGTTATTGGTCTGTTATTGTTTGAAGATGGCTGATGGTCATGAGACTGATAAGAACATTGAGGTGTGGAAAATCAAGAAATTGATCAAAGCTCTTGAGGCTGCTAGAGGAAATGGGACAAGTATGATTTCCCTTATCATGCCCCCGCGTGATCAAATATCTCGTGTTGCCAAGATGCTTGGTGATGAGTTTGGAACTGCATCAAACATCAAAAGCAGGGTGAACCGACAGTCAGTGCTTGGTGCAATCACTTCTGCTCAGCAGAGGCTTAAGCTCTATAACAAGGTTCCTTCAAATGGGCTTGTTCTGTATACAGGCACAATTGTGACTGAAGATGGGAAGGAAAAGAAGGTGACAATTGATTTTGAGCCTTTCAGACCTATCAATGCGTCCCTTTATCTTTGTGACAATAAGTTTCATACTGAAGCTTTAAATGAGCTCCTGGAGTCTGATGACAAGTTTGGATTTATTGTCATGGATGGCAACGGTACCTTGTTTGGGACATTGAGTGGTAATACAAGAGAGGTGCTCCATAAATTCAGTGTGGATCTCCCAAAGAAACATGGGAGAGGAGGGCAGTCAGCTCTACGTTTTGCCCGTCTTCGCATGGAGAAGCGTCATAACTATGTGAGGAAGACGGCAGAGCTTGCTACGCAGTTTTATATCAATCCTGCTACCAGCCAACCTAATGTTTCTGGATTAATTCTGGCTGGTTCAGCTGATTTCAAAACTGAGCTTAGTCAGTCAGATATGTTTGATCCTCGACTTCAGGCAAAAATACTCAATGTTGTTGATGTCTCATATGGAGGCGAGAATGGGTTTAACCAGGCTATTGAACTATCTGCTGAAATTCTGTCCAATGTGAAGTTTATCCAGGAGAAGCGATTGATTGGTAAATACTTTGAGGAAATCAGTCAGGATACTGGAAAGTATGTTTTTGGGGTTGATGATACTCTTAAAGCTTTGGAGATGGGAGCTGTTGAGACACTTATTGTCTGGGAAAATCTGGATATGAATAGGTATGTCTTGAAAAATAGTATTACTGGTGAAATTGTTATTAAGCACTATAACAAGGAACAGGATGCCAACCAAAGCAATTTCCGGGATCCTGTGAACAATGCTGATTTTGAGGTTCAGGAGAAGTTGTCTCTGCTGGAGTGGTTTGCAAATGAATACAAACGGTTTGGTTGCACTCTCGAGTTTGTCACCAATAAATCACAAGAAGGTTCACAGTTTTGCAGAGGTTTTGGTGGGATAGGTGGGATCTTGCGTTACCAGCTTGATATGCGAACATTTGATGATTTCTCTGACGATGGAGGTGTGTTCGATGATTCTGAATAGCAATCAATGAAATACTTCCTACTGCTGGTGCAGGAAAAGGGAGTTAAAATACCTGCACCAGTATGGGAGGTGGTTGCACCTGCTGCTGCTGCTGCTGCTCCTCCTCCTCCTCCATGTCAATCTGTGGTGTTGAATGGAATGTTTGATTCTCAATCAAGGTTTAATTATATTGTCCTTTTTCTGCAGTATTTTTAGAACAGATTTAGACTATATCTATTGTTTTATTAGAAATAAAGCCAATTTCTCTAATTTCCTGTTTTAATATTTTTTCAGATGCTTTGCCCCCAAAGTGCCTCTTTCTGATGAGTTACTTTGTTGTTCTCGTATCCTGCACACTCTGGCTCCACAAATTCCTGCAAATCTTTTGGCAAAACCTGGTGAAATTTGGCATATCCTCTTACATTTAGATCTATTGTTATTATTTTAACTTCGCATGCTTATAAGAATTTCCCTAAACATGGCTGGTTTTTTGTCTTTTAGCTCCCTTGCTCTCTACTACTTACACCCAGAAAAGCATGAACAAAAACATGTTCCTCAGAGAAACACTGCCTAGAATGAATGAAGGTCAGCCATTGTCAATGAGTGTTCTATGAAGAATTTTTGTTCATCTGCACATTTAATTTTCATTATTTCAACTGCTGAAAAATAGAATGTAGCTTTTGAACTGTTTTACGTGCTTTCAGAGCTCTGACACTGGTTACCAAAGTTTTTTATATTATGTTAATGCACTTTTCTTAATTATAGCTCCATTGATTTAAGAACTTTTTTTTTCCTGGTTTAAGAATTGACTGTTTCTTCATAGTTGGACAGTATTGATGCCAATATCATCTTATGTTGGGTTATTCACTGATCGATCCTTTGCTTTTGATACAGGATAAAAATTTCCATTTTATCTTTTTGATTTTTTTTTTTTGAGTTTTCAAACGTGTTTTGTGGCTTTAGTTTGCTATTGTCTGACTGTGCTAAGTTGATATCTAATCTTAGATGGCAGTCTCCTCTTATATCTTTCCTTATTCTGTTGTATTCTTTTTATTTCACAATATTTTAAACAAATTGAAACTTCTTTTGCTTTGTAGTCTTTGTATAACCTGCCTGGATATGTATCGCTCCAAAGTATTGATGAAGAAGAAGCTCACACTCAATAATACAGGTTTCATAATTGTAGTTTGCAAATAAGGAAGCTAGTGGATTTTTTTTATTGCTTTGCCTAAATATTTATTACCAACCTATGTCTTTCTGCTGACATTGATTTTTGCTAGCCATGATAATGATGTGTTCTTGTTTTAATTTATATATATGATCAATGGTGGTGAATGATCATTTGAGTGTTCATAGTGATTGGCATTCTTTTGATTATTTTGTTCCAAGCTTGGCTAATATTCTTTTGATTGTTTTTGGTACCAAGCTTGGCTAATATACTTTTGATTGATTTTGGTACCAAGCTTGGCCAATACTCTCTTGATTATTTTGTACCAAGTTTGGCTAATATTCTTCTCATCTATGCTCCATCCCCATTTCACATAAAAGTATTTTTGCATTGGCAGTGCTTACATGGGCAATCTGTCATGGTTGGATCGTTGGGTCCTCTGCTGTATGATTAGGCAGTACCCAGTCCTTTGGATGAATTTGTTCCATTTTTTGTATTAATGCCTTTTTCTTCTCATTTATGTTGTATATCCATTTTACTAGCCGTGTCTTGCATCGGACTGCCTATATGCCATCACTACATGCTTTGAGGGTTTATTCCTTTCATGTGCTGAGTTGAATATGGTTTTGTAGGTGAATCGCATGCAGTGTTTGCAAGGATGCTCCAGCATATACCTGGCACTTGAGTGCTTGAGTCTATGACTAAGACTTTCCTGCGTTGATCTATCTTTCAAAACTTTGTTGTGTTGAACTGATGTTTGTTTTGTTTTCTTGATACTTCAAACATGTTGTGCTTATATTGACAGTATGACTTGTATTTACATTGCTGGATGGTACGTGATGTGTTGTTATGAAAATTTCAGTTTGTTATGAATATACTAATATATCAAGTTATCAACACCGATGCCAATGATACCATGTCTTTTATAAAATGCTGGATTTGGGTTGGAATCTGCCACGATGGGCATGTTTGGTTGTGGTTCGTAAAAGCAGTATATGGTTTTTGAAAATTCAACTTATGAAGTTTAAATTATATAATTGCATTCTTTAAAACGTTATTCTTTTTATCTCTAGTTGTGCTGTTTTAAGTTTAGAACGCGCAGAACTGTCATGTTCACCTTTAACTACAGTCAATTTTGCATAGAAGCATAACTTGGTCTTTCATTCGCTCATATTAGATAATAAGTATGAAGTAAATCCACGGTAGAACAATAATATCTAATAAAACAATTGCGATCTTCAGTATTTTTTCTTCTTTCAAAGAAATAGCTCAGGCTATGTGCAAGTATTTAGATTGTCGAGCACGGGCTGGGCTGCTCTGCAAGATTAACAAATAGCCTTATCTTTCTAATTTAATACCAGTACTAGGAGTATCAATTAATTTGATCCAGTTTGGGAGTTTTACCTTATCATTTATTTTTGTTACTTTTCTATAAAGAAAGCTCAACTAAATGTCAAATAGTACTACTATTATCTTTTTCTTTTGGTTTTGGAACAGTGACTATAAATATTTTTTAACTCATTAAATTAGAGATTAACTTCGCTAAATAAATTGTTTCTTTTCATGTAAATACAGTAAACTTTTATATCACTGTACTAATCCTATAGATTCTATCATTATCTATATTATGTATGGTGGTTACTTAAAAAAATATAACATTAAAATATATTTTGGTCATTATGCTTTTACAAATTCTATTTCAGGGTAAAGCTTTAAAAAATTGCCATTTATGTGTATATGCACTCATGTATGTCATTATTGAATATATAATATTAGCATTATAATTATTATATTAAAAAATATTAATATTTTGCTTTCAGATATAAGAAAAATAATTAATAAATTTAGAAAGAAATAAAAAAAAATTCTTTAGATTAGGTGAAAGAATTAAAGTAAAAATTGGATTTGATGATATTATTTTTTACCATTATTTATAATTTCATATATTGGTTTGAACATTTTTTTTTTGTTTCTAAAATTATGAATTTATTTATTATTTTATTTTATGTCCATAAAAATATAAAATTTTATTATTGAGGAATGTTTTCTTTACACATTTTATAATTTCATTATTTCTGAACTAAAATAAATAAATTAAATAAGGAATACAAAAGTTCATAATTTTGGGTATTTTTTAAAAACTAATTTTTTCAATTTTTATGTTCATGTATTCATCTATTTTTTATTTTTCATATTTTTAAGTTTCTTATACTTGACTGCAAAAATTTAATATTACAATTTTTAATGTAGAAAATTTTAAATGTTATTAAAAATTTAAATCATTAAAAAATGCTTTCTTTATATATTTTGATAGCTTCATAACTTAAGAAAAATAAAAATAAAAATAAAGAAAAGGAAAAAGTGCAGCAACAATAATTTCATCAAAGGAAGTAGAACTTCGTAATTTTAGTGGTCGTAGATATAATTTTTTTTTGGGTACAGACTCAGAGATATGATTGGATAGTATTATCAAAATTTTAAATTTACAATGCATAAAGATAAAATTTAAGCCATTTCAACGATTGAGAAAAAAAAAGGTATTTAAAATCTCACCCAATATTTTAGTCCAAAGGACAAACATAGTATACTAATAATCATCCATGCGTGAAAACTGAAATCCTCGTGTGGATATTCATTATATACTTCATGTCTCCTTTTTCTTTGTTGCATATTTGTTGCTTCTGCTCTTTTCCAATAATGTTTTCACCACGAAAAAGACTAATGTAGACATTGTTTACACAAGTTATGTAGAGTAAATCAATCGAGAACTACTACATCATTGTTTTAAATAAAATAATTATATGCAATTTTTTCCGTATAAAATAATTATGTATCATTAATTGATCGATTTAGTTAATACAACTTGCATAGCCAACATACAATATAGGATTTCTCCTTTGATTCAATCGTGTTCAATCATGGAGTTCATTCCATTGAGTTAAAAGAAGTTTGTAAAAATTGCCTTTAATCTTAAAAACTAGGAATTTCTGGTGGGCTAGTGTTTTTTGGGCACAGAGAAATTCTACTAGAGGGGAAAATTATCCCTTTTCAAGCTTAAGACACGGTACAAATTTTAGGGAGAGCTTGCATCAGTACTAAAGCTCTAGACAATGTTTCTTTTTATAGATCAAGGGATACACTTTAAACGTGAATGCTGTATGGTGTTGCTGCAACATTGTGGATCCAATAAAATGGTTAGAAATTAGACAAAATAACAATTTTGGTTCACTTGAATTAAACAAGCACTTTTATCTAAGTTTTTAGTTATATTTTTACGTACTACAATAGTTTTTTTTTTTAGAAAAACGTTAGGGAGTGTCACATATAAATAAAAAATAAAAAAAATTTACAAAATATATGAGTTCAGATCTTTTAAATAAAATTTCAAGTTTTTATAATAATAGTAATAATAATAATAATAATAATAATAATAATAATAATAATAATAATAATAATAATAATAATAATAAT
>JAMLFT010001938.1:0-27940 GCA_026544285.1 Pachyrhizus erosus | reverse complement strand
GAAAACTTAAAAAATCAAAATGATATTTTATTTTTTAATAATTTTTTTATTTTAAAATATATAATTATAAATATCAGCAATATAAAGAATATTTCATTTTTTATTATTTTAATGTCAATTATTTTTTTTTGCATAAATCAATTTATCTTGTATAAATATTTTTTAATATCTTTTTAATTCTATAAATAATTAATTTTAAATAATTTTCAAATTCACATTTAATATGTTTGTAATCAAATTTACATAAGATAAAATTATTTATAACTTGAAGTTTACATGACTAAATTCATAAAATTAACTCATTAACTAATTAATTAAATATTTATTAAAAATAAACATTAGACTTAGATTCTTAAACATAAAACCTTGGATTTGAGTTTTTTTTACTAAAAAACATAATTAAAAGGAGAAATCTACTAAAGATGACCAGCCAAATTTTCTAACAAAATTTAGTCATCAAAAAAATTGTTAGATATTTTATATCAATATATAATGATAAAAAAATATTTTTAAAGTAATTAATAAAAAATATAATAATATTTTTATATTGTTGATATTTTTAATTACATTTTTAAAATAATAAAATTATTATAAAAAATAAAATATCATTTTGCTCCTTTAAGATTTTATATCTTTTCATTTTATATTTTAAAATTTTTAATTTCAACATTTATATTTTTAAGAAGACTCATATTTTAGTCTTTTTTCTAACAAAAAGAAATAAAATATATCTTTTTAAAAATATAAAAAATAAAAATAAAAATTTTAAAACTTAAATATTAAAATAAAAAAATAAAAAAATATAATGAATTAAAAAGATATTTTAGTTAATATTTAATTAATATTTATATAATATTTGACACAGTTGATTTCTATTTTCGTCAATTATCAATTCTATTTTTTAAAAGATAACTTGATAAAAGATGATGTCATTCCTTCTTTTTTAACAATAATTTGCTTCGATATTGTTTTCTTTTATAAAGCAGTGCATCATCTCCATATATAATTTTATTGATGTTCTTTAAAAACCTCTCTCAACATATTCGAATAATTTTAATCACTAGTATTTTTCATAAAAAAAATGTTGTTTTCTTTATAGGAGAAATCATAACAGGATTAGTAGGTTGCTTTTTAAAAAAAGGTATGTATAATTTTTACCAGTATGATTGACAATATTGAGTGGGATTTAGTTAAATTTCTCTTAAAAATTGGGACTGCCATACTGATATATATAGTCTTTAACCTACATATTTACTGGAAATATGACATGATCCTCTTGTATTTTTTTTTTTCTTCATATACAAGGCTACACAAATGGTGGGGATTTTTTTTTTTTTGTTAGTGGTTAATTTTTCACTTTCTCACTGTTTAATTTACTAAATCAATGTTTCTCGATATAATATTCTAACATTCTAACCTATACCCCTTGGTTCTTACTAATAATAAATTTATGCATGATTTCTCAATTAAAAGTGTTTTCTCAATGTATAGTTTTTACCTCCATCAAAGTTCAAAATTTTGTCTGTAATTTTTATTTTGTGGGTAAAGACTTGGTGCTATAATTGTTCGCTTGCCATTTTAAGTATTATCTATGTTTACAAGATATTGTAAATGAACAAATTCATATTAACGCAAGTGATTGAGCTGAGTGGTGTTTTAAAGAGAAGAATAAGTATTTGTTAGGAGGAGTGATAAAGAATATATCACTTTCTTATTGGTAATTTGGTAGTTCAGGACTAGATTACTTTGGTGCTTTTTGAAAAAAAATAATGCAAAATGATATGTTAAGTTGTTGCTATGAATATTGTTTTCGTGAGTGGTGTGATAGAAGATGGTGATTTTATAGTTGTTAAGTGAGTGATAATTAAGTATTAAATTTAATAAATGGACATAATTTGTAATAATTGTATTTATATTTAATTTAAGTTCAAATCTATGTTATTTTATAGTAGTCGGAGACTTATAGTATTGATATGAGTATTTTTTTATTTTGAATTTCTTTGTTTTTAAAGATTCAATAAGGTCTTTTTTTTTAAGCCAAATGGTAATAGTAGTCCATCTTGAAAAAATAATCTCTATGTGTATTTATTTGTCCTTAAAGTGTTTTTATTTAAATGTCTTGAATCATATGATAGACTAAGTTAATAAATTTGTGAGAGATAATACTTCGATAGGACACAACATGTAATCTTCTATTTAGATTATGCAAACTTAGATATTAAGTTTCATACATCATATATTTTTATTTCTTATATATTGTCATTAAAACTTAAAGTTGGATTGTCTTAGACTAACATCTAATAATGTAATTGCTAAAATAAAAGGCAATATAACCACAATTAATTGTAATTGATAAATTTTTATAAAATTTTTCATGTTATTTATTAACGAAATATGATATAAGATTGAATGATTAATTGATGATTTCTAATAATGTTGATAAAATGATTGATTAATCATTTTATTCATGAATCAATTTGGTTTGATTCATTATCAGTCTTATTTAACAAACAACTTTTTGCAAAGGTCTTCCTACAAGACAAATTAGGATTGACTTCCCTAGAATGTAGATAAACAACTACTTGCAAAAGTTAGACAATGAAAACAAATTTAAATGTTAGACATGAAGATCAAAGTTACCTATAAATACCAAGTACAAATAGCTAAAAAAGAATGTGAAAGACCTTTTACAAAACAATAACCAAGTTTTTGGCAAAACCAAATGACTTAGCAATACAAGACAAACTAATTAGGAGAAGGAGCTCTAACACAATGGTAAAACTAACCACTAAGAAGCATACTTCAAAGGATGATAAGACAAACTAAGCATGAAGCAAGTTGATCACTCATGTTTCTTGAGCCAATATGAAGTTTTTTAATGTATTCACAAGACAAAGGGGTAAAACCTGTTTTGAGACTTTTTATCTTTTTCATTTTTTATGCTTTGTTTGGTTTATAAATGAAAGGTAGAAGAAAGAAAATGAGTAGAAAGTGAGATGATTTTTCTAAGTTTTTTTTTTATTTTGTATAAAAAAATGAAATGAAAGAAAAAATAATGTATAGAATGACACAAATATCCCAAAAAAGATGTATAAAAAAAATAAGGGAATTTTTATCTTTTCATCTATTTAACTTTGTCGTATTCTCTTTCTTTCCAAATTGAGAAGAAAGTGGATTCCACCACTTTTTTCCTCCCTTGTTTTCTTGAATACCAAAGAAAAGAAATTTTGCTTGGATAGATGTGTATCATTTCCTCTCTTTTTTCTTCTCCTAAATTTATTGCCTTTCAAATGGAGTGTTAAAATAAAGGTAAGAATAGTAAACCATCTTAAGCATATAGCTCACCTAAGATTATTTATTAACATTCTTATTATTACTTAGAAATAACGACCAAAAAAATTTTTAAAAAAAATTCATCTTTTATATGTTATATGAAACAAAATGTTATTTATACTTATAATTGATGAAAGACTAACCTAAAGGACTTTCTTTAGTTTATAACAAGATTATAATGAGAAATTCTCCTAGATATTTGAAATTAAAAGAAAAGAGAACATCATTTAAAATTATAAATTAAATTTGATTAATTATTATTAACTAATGATTTGCTATCTTTTTCACCATATGCAGGTCTTCACTGATTATATAATATGTTGGTTCTTGTATCATCTGTCAGTGCCACCTCAAATACCTTGACTTTTCTTCCAGTTAAAATTAAGAATTTTTTTATAGATCAAAATATAAAAAGTCGGAGATTTGGGGATTATACCTGAAAAACCTAGTGTTTGTAATCACCAACACCGTAAAAGGAAAAGAAGGTGATTTTTGTTGTTTGATAGAGAAGTAAGTGGAGGAAAAGAAAATTAAATAATTCACTTTGTTAACTTTATAAATAATATTTATTATGTGTGTGAGTCTCATAATAACGTACCCATGTGGCGTAACAATAATGCTCTACTACTACTACATAGCAAAGAATTAACACAGGTGTGGACACGTCAAGCCCAAAAATGGCATGGTATGAACATGTTAAGTCAACGAATCTCCAGCCTAATATTTTCGTATTCCCCCCCAAAAGTCATAGATTCCATTTTTGACTATCCATCTCCGTAATGCTCGAAGAAAAACACGACGTTGCTATCAGCCAAATTTTTGTGTGGTTCTCGTGCTATTCTCTTTTTCTTCTAAGCTATTTGATTAGATGATAAAAAGATCCAAGTATCAATATCAGTTGATTTCATTATTAGCAGTTCCAACAATGGAGGTGAAGGTAACTCCAACTCTAGACAATGACACAATAGCAACACTCTATGAAGCATCACTAAATGGCAGCGTGAGTACCTTAAACACCCTGATCCAAAAGAACCCTCTTATTCTGAATAGAATTTCACTCTCACCCTTCACTGAAACTCCATTACACATAGCCTCTTTGCTTGGACATTTGGAATTCTGTGAAATTCTCCTTAAAAGAAAATCCAGTTTATCTAGTGAAGTTGACTCTGAAGGTCGTTTCCCTCTTCATCTGGCTTGCGCTGAAGGCAACACTGAGGTTGTGAAAGCTCTTTTGCTGACAAACCCTGATGTTTGCTTGGCTGTGGACAAAGATGACATGCTTCCTCTCCACTTGGCTGTAATGAGAGGACGCATAGGAGTTATTAAGGAGTTGACCAGAGCCAGACCAGACTCAATTCAACAGATCATTAATGATGATGGTTCTGTTCTACACATGTGTGTTAGGTATAATCATTTGGAGGCCTTGAAATTCCTTGTGCAATCAGCTACAAGGAACCAACAGTTCCTGCTTGCCAAAGACAAAGAGGGTAACACAGTTCTGCATTTAGCAGCGAGGCTAAAACAAATTAAGGTACTATTTAATCTTCAAGGCGTGTTTGGATAAATGTTTTAATTAAACAACTAATCAATAAATTTTATAGTAAAAGAGTTCATGAGCTTGAGAAGCTTAACAAAATTAGTTAAAAAGAGTTTAAGCCATAGTTACATAATTCTCTTAATAATGCTGCGTGCCACGTACCAAATTCATTGTACAATGCCGCATTCAGTGATAATTCTCTTTATAAAAGGTCTTGTAATAATAACTTTAAAAAAGTAAAATCAAGAATGTAGTATGCGACAGATAAATAAGCACGCTGAGTTATTGAGAGAATTTTGTTACTATGTTGTAGACTTTTTGCATTAAGTAATTCAAGTGAAACATGATTTGAGACTGTAAGAACAGAGTAGCGAGAATTGTTTATGGGATTTTTAAACTTAAAACTTCATTCTTACACAGTTTAGTCATTGTAGTAATTGACTCATTAAAAGTACTTAAACTTTCAAAATAACTAGAAGAAGATGGAAGAGTCAGTCACGCACATGAATATGGATCTGATGATAGTGCAGATCTGTCGACTTTGTTCATGTACAAATAACTCTTTCACATTTTACTAATCACTTTAAAAATTTTGAGAACAAGTTGATATATGAATAAGAAAAATAAAATTATTTTAGGTAATGGGAGAATTTTGTCTTTTGAAATATTGCTAAATATATCAAATCCTACCATCAAGAAGTTCTAACTTTTAAATGCAATATTTCCTGTTGTTTGAATAATGTCAGTGTTGTTGGAAACAATAGTAATTCGTTTTTTTATACTTTTGCAGACCATAAAATACCTACTTATGCTACCTGAAATGAGAACAGCGGTTAGTGCTTTAAACAAGGCAGGTTTAACAGCTTTGGAGGTGTTGGAACGCTGTCCGAGAGATTTTATAAGCCTAAAAATTGAAGACATGTTACTTGAAGCTGGAGTTCAAACTGGCATTGCACAAGGGTCATCATCACCAAGCATTCCTAGTCAAGCAGAATCACCATCACTTCAATCCAAGAGAAGCAAAATCTGGGAGACATTATGGTTAAAGTATTTACAATACCAAAGTAATTGGATAGAAGAGAAAAGGGGGACATTGATGGTGGTGGCCACTGTGATTGCCACCATGACTTTTCAGTCAGCAATAAGTCCACCAGGTGGGGTTTGGCAAGAAGACACATTAACCGGTGGACTCAACTGCACTACTTATGGTATTTGTAAAGCAGGCACTGCTGTTTTAGCTTATGATTGGCCACGTGGGTTTCTAAAATTCATGACCTTCAACACCACATCTTTCTTCTCCTCTCTTTGTGTGGTGCTGCTTCTCATTAGCGGTTTTCGCCTTGGGAATAAGCTCATGATGTGGATCTTGACCATGGCCATGACCTCAGCACTCACATTCATGGGGCTCACATACTTTTGGGCACAGAGCTTGGTGACCCCTGATCACATTGTTAATAAAGTTAATAGGATGGGAATTCCTTTGTCTATAGTTTGGGTGATGCTTCTTCTAGTGGTTGTTTTGTTTCATGTGCTTAATTTATTCTTCTGGCTAAAGAAGTTGGTGAAGAAGTGGAAGATGCAGAAGCTGCTGCATAGCTTATAGCGCTTGCCTGCAAGAGTTGGTCCACCGAGTGGGAATTACCCCTTCGAAGGCGTACAACCCAAAATAATAATTCTTGCATATCCAGTTTTTTTAGTTAGAGAAATAGGATTGTGACAACAACTAATAGATAAAATAATTGTGATCAAATCACCACATGGAAACTAAAAAAGACTAAACTAGCTATGTTGTGTGGCTATGGATTTAAATAAATCCTTACCTTTTGATCTATCATTTATGTAAAAATAATTCAACTGCAGGGAGCAGTTTGAATTTAAATAAGCACGCTTATTATTCAAACATTAGGGTGAGCCTAATGTTAAAGATTTGAATAGTTTATACCAGGTCTTAATTCTACCATTGTTGTTGTCTATAAAATCTGGATACTCCTAAAATAAAAAAAATAGTGTCGAATCCATGTTGGACACCTATACTTCCAAATATGTATCTAAAAAGTATTTAATCTTTTTATTTAGTTTTTAAAATTTGTTTTCCGTGACATGGTTTGGATACTTCGGGATTCATATCCAAAAAGTATCTGAAAACCTTGCCTTAAAACTTCTTGGACTACCATGTTCTGTATACTCCGTTGTTTATGCTTTGAAGAGAAACAAAATGGATCAAAGAAGGACTGGAGAATTACTTTGTGTGCATTTTCAACCTTTGACTTTTGTTAGAAAAGATAAAGGGAACAAAAACGGAAGAACCAAAAGCTAACAAGAAAAGATAAAGGGTATAAACGATCCGCTTGGTCTCTGGGTAAAGAAAAGGAAGAAAACTGCATAACCACAAGAATTGGTTCAGAGAGCGAGAATTGCCCTGTTGGATAGCCATATGGGGAAATTGTTCTGACGGAATCTAACATGTGTATGTGTCTCCCATCACCAAAATAAAAACTGTATACTCAGTGCATTTCGCAAAAGAAATAGTATTGTTATGACTAATACTGCTAAAAAACTTGATGCCAATAATAATGGTTTAGTCTGCAGTTAATAATCATGGGAACTTATGATCTTCCAGCTGACTGGTTGGAAGTTGGTTTCTCAAGGCTCCAAGTTTTTTTATTTATCTTTTACCCGGCTCCTAAAATCTCTTTTGTTTAATAGTTAATCTCAAATTTTCCTTATTACATGAACTACTTTTACCAGTATCTACTTACTCAAAGAGAAATAAAACTACAAAATACATGCTCTTTTGTTTCGTGACAAAAAAGTAGGACAAATACTTTGAAGTTTGAACAAGATGAGTCAAAGCAGGATCTCATTCAACGAGAAACAACTAGAACAGTATCTGGATACAGACCAGGCTACTTACTAGCAATGCCACTCGTGAAGAACATTGAGGAATAGGCGTTAATGGTGGTAACTACTATGATGGCAGTTTAATTTGCTACCCTGACTATCTTATAATCGTCAATGTGATAGAGTTAGGTAAACGAATATAGAAATTAATTATCTAAATTGCAATGCAAATAACATGCACTGCAGTTTTTCATACGCAGCCCCCAGGTCTCTACCTTATAAAAGTAATAAATAAACAAATAAATCCACCAGTCTGTTTTATTACTAAGTATGCAAATCAAGCTGAACTCTCAAAAGCTGTAAATTTCTGAAAATTATGATCAGATTGCCCCTAAAAGAGTTTAAACACCAGGTCCTCGTCATCAATTGTGCTAAATAATCCAACTGCAGTAAGTAGTTTCTCTATAAGCAGGCATATCTTTAACATGAATAATGGCCGAGGGTAATGAGCTCCTTTATAATAGATTATGGGAACAATTTCCAAAATTAATGAAACTGAAAGAAAACTATAAATTGAAAATCAATCGTAGTTGGGATTCAGAGCCCTCAAACTACAAATGACATTTGTTTGCATAATACAAATGAATTGACATTTGTTCGCATAACTTGAAGGGCCGGGGATAACAGAGGATGCTATTCACATATACAGCCCTTCAGGCACCCCTTCTTTCTTCTTAAACATCACTTTATCCTTGGCCTTCTTAAAGTCGGCATGAGTCACCTGAACAAGACAAAAGAGAAAAGTAATAGTAAGAAGATATAAAAAAATTGGGGCGATAACAACTTCAAATGATATTAGATACAAAGCAAGAGAGAATATCAACAATGTATGCAAACAAAAGAAAATTTCGATGGGTAAAGATAGGATTTACTTCAATAGCTTACAAATTTGACCCAAGTCCAACTGTATGCTCAAGACCTAACAATAATACTTATGACCTAGCGATGAATGAACACTCACTGGAATCAAATCCATCATCTTTCTGTTGACACTGGTTAATCTACCAGTTGGGCAAATCCTCAGTGAAAAGTATGATCTTTCATAAAATAAAAAAGCAGGTTTGGTGTTTTAAAGAGACAACAAGGAGTACTTCCACAATACAACTATAACAAACAATTTGCTAACCTAATCTAATCAATTTACAGTACTTATCTTGCACCTTGCATATTTCTTCTGTTAAAATATTATGAGTAAATTGATAGATTTCATTCACTAAAACACTATATTTGTAAGGAAAATATCAACAACTTCAATATCTACTTTTAGTTGTTTGCGATGCAAGAAGGTAGAAAAAAGTATGCAAGGAGCTCCAATAATACTTGTCTTGTTTCAAAGGAGAGGTGGAAAAATCTTTGTGCCTTTTACAAATAGGCATACTCAACTTAATTTCATCTCAATTAATCCTTAAACTCCTCCTATTATTATAATAGACCCTTCAGCTCACCATTAGCAGGAGTTTAAGAATTAATTGAGATGAATTGCAAAAGCTCATGATGTCTATTTGCAAGGCATATTGTATACTACTATTTTCCCTAATAATAAAAGGATTTAGTCTTGCTTATCGTTAGTAACTTATAACCCAAGTTAACAGCAGAGTCCATTATAATAATAGTAAAAGTTTAAGGACAAATTAGAACAAAATGAAAGTTCAATCAGTCTATTTGCAAAAGATACAAAGTTTAGGACAGTTACATGTCCTTTTCTCTCTTGTTTCTAGCATTGCTTTCTTTTTGTATTACAGCATTAAGGATGTCATGTACATTTCACGCATTTCTTAATATAACATTTTATTGTTTAATACTCCCGCAACAAATACACACGTGAAATCAACTCTCTCTACTGGAACAGCATTCTTCTCAATCCTGTACTTTATGTCTACATTCATAGAGAGACTTAAGGGATATTGTTTTCCATTTACTCCACAAGATTTCTAGCATTGCAATGCAACCCCCCTCCACTTTTTTCCTGTCACTCATCCTTTAATGGTGTATGTTTTCAAACTTAGAATATTTAACCTTGGAGAGATCCACCTATGCTATAGTTTTGCTTGGCTTAATTTATTTGGCCATATTAAAATGAGCTTGTCAAAATTATCAACTTCCAAACAGTAATGAAATACAATTATTATATTATATAAACAATAGAACCACAGAGAGATTTCTTACCTTCATTCGGCGTTCTCGTAGTGCAAGTAAACCAGCTTCAGTACATATTGCCTTTATATCAGCTCCAGAGAATTCATCTTTAGTCATAACAAATTCTTCCAAGTTGACATCATCAGCTAATGTCATCCTTGACGTGTGTATCTTAATTCCAAAGTATGAGGACATTTAGACATATGATTGAACAGAGTAAGCATACTAAGATATCACAGAATCAGCAGAAAGAGCATTTTATGTATTTGGATTAGATTTATTTTGGGAAATTATTTGTTTTAAAAGCTTCCTAATAGCATATTTTAGAAAAAGCAATTATTTCCCATAATTGATCATTTGTTTAAGCTTTAAAAAAGTAATTCTGTGATATAGCTCTTTTAATATCATTTTTTCAGAATCTATGCTTGTTTCAATTAGCTCATTTTGAAGAAATGGTAACTTTTTTCGTAACTACTGAGTTTTTTATTTAAAAAAAGTGATTGTTTCTCATAATTTACATGTCCCAAAACAAGTTAAATTTTTAGCTCATGAAAAAAAGGAAGAAAACAGCATTTTTTTTAAGTTTTTTCTTTTCAAAAAATTGCATAATTATTATAAATTTTTAAACACATGTTATTGCCTCCACATAATTAGTCATGCCTACCTGGAAAATGCGTCTCCTTGTTTTGATATCAGGAAGAGGAAATTCTATCTTCCTGTCAATTCGACCAGGTCGTAGCAAAGCTGGATCAAGACTTTCAATTCTGTTGGTAGCCAGAATCACTTTTACATCTCCTCTTGAATCAAAACCATCTAATTGGTTCAGCAACTCTAACATGGTCCTTTGAATTTCACGTTCTCCACCTGAGTGTGCATCATACCTGTAAAACATATACAAGTAAACTCATGAATGTAGGAAAGAATCCTAAGAGCTCATAGAGTGATAGAAGACATCATTGTTCCACCCCCGCCCTACCTTCATGACTGACAGCTAAAGTTGGGGGTTCAAATTACCTTTTTGTACCAACTGCATCTATTTCATCAATGAATACAATAGAAGGAGAAAGATCATCAGCAACTCTGAAAAGTTCCCTCACAAGTTTCGGGCCATCTCCCAAATATTTTTGTATCAATTCACTACCAACAACACGTAAGAATGTTGCTGATGTTGAGTTTGCCACAGCCTGAATACACAAAAGGCATTGTCCTTAGACCTAACTGATTGTGCACACGAATTCATAATATTACAAGCAATCATACATTACAAGACACAGGTCAATAATGATTATAACTGCACAGGTCAAATGTTATTTCCAGTAAAAGATCAAATAACATATAAACTCTAGGTTAATTAAAAAAAAGTAACTTGTCAGTTGCTTCATTCCATACAAACAGTTCTGTTTATTCCTAATACAACCTAAATTCAACTACAGTATTATGGTATTGTCTAATTTCTACCACTGGAAAGATTAAACAACTTTGAGATGGGACTGAGCATACTCCTTCCACATCTATAGTATTCAGTACACTCAATTGTATGGCAGTGACAAAACCACCCACACAAGAGCATGTGGAATGAAAGTATTAAAAAGCTAACACACACGTATCAACACAGGATAAAACACCTTGTAACATGATTCTTCAATATCAATATAATATCAGCCATATTTAACAGTGTCAGCTGTGTATGCAGGTATTTAAAACCCAACACAGAGAGCAACTTTCATTTTAAGATCCAAGAACCATTTCCTTATGCTGTCCAGTAAGTGTAAGCCGCAAATCCAGATAGGAATCCTGGGCTGAACAACATAGGGGATTTGGTGGAAGACAAATTGTTATAGGTCCAAGTCACCCATATAAAAGGTATATTCTAGGAGGGGGCTGGGAACATGTGAAGAATACGCATTCTGCTGTGCTAGCCAAGTTAGTTAGGCTAGCTATCATTATAGGATCAAGGGAAGTGAGGAAGCCAGGCTGAGAGTATTAGGTTTTAGTAGTGGCAAATAGTCTCTTAGAGGAGCTTGGCTCTGATAGAGAATTGTAATTCTCTGGTTTTCTGAATTCCAATAACACAATCAACATTAGTAAATCTGTGTTTGCATTCTGTTTTTTCCTTTTAGTGTCCATCAAAGCCACTGACAAATAGCTGGCAGATAAAAACTTAAAAAGAGAATTCCAGAAAATAACATTATAAACAAGGCAGACCTAGATCAATGATTTCCACCCAGTACAAACAAAATAATCACAGAAATCTCTTTTTGTTCTTATTTATTAGAGAAAAGCATTCAAAACTCTATAACCATTAACTTATAATGGAGCATTTTCTGCACTTCAACCTAAGATGGCATTTGGTACAGGAAATCTTTGATTCCCAACTATTCCTAGAAATGAGATTCCGGGAAAAAGGATTCCTAGAAAAATTTATAAAATATGTTTGATTATTACTCAACTTTTCTGAGAATAATATGTGTATGATCAATTACTATGAGAAAGTTCTGTTCCCACTTATTCACAAATTAACATTCTCGAGAATCTTTTATGTCTAGGAAATATTTCTATTCTCTTCTACCAAACATGGGAAACTTTTATTCCCGTGTCACTTTCCTAGGAGTGTTAAATAATCCCCAAACCATATGCCATCAAAAGGTAAAAGCAGTGAAAAGGAGAAAATGAGAGACAGAAAATAAGAGGCTGAAACTCCATTCCGACAGCCCAATAAGAAGCATAGATAGATACAAACAGCAAACCTTTGCAAGCAAGGTTTTCCCAGTTCCAGGTTCTCCGTATAATATGACCCCCTTAGGAGGCTTGATACCAATGTCTTCATATAGTTCAGGATGCGTCAGGGGTAGCTCAACTGCTTCTTTAATTTCCTGTATTTGGGCATCTAAACCACCAATGTCGGCATAAGATTCCAGAGGAGCCTTCTCGACCTTCATAACAGAGACCATTGGATCAACTTCATCTTGAAGAAGTCCAACAACAGAAAGAACCTGATAAAAATAAATAAATAAATAAACACAGATAATCATTATTCATTACATCACCAGCATCTAACCACATGAACCACACCAAGATATATGACCAATTCAATTAAGCAAACAACAATTACATCAATTTCGAGGTCACATGGTTCTAAAGAATATTTCAACCACAATTTTTCCCACTCTCTTATCAGGTTCAGATGCTCTCAAATCACACACATTCAGCTCATTACTTCTATAAAAAGGATAGGAATGCTTCTTCACTTATGTGTTGTGTAAATTATTTGACAATTTACTATGACTTCCATTACCAAACTACATTAAACAAGATCATATGACATCTACTCTAACATGCTGTCAACAGCCACAAAACATACACACAAAAACTTAAAACAATCTAAAGATACAAACTCTATGACCCCATTTGAAAGGTTTAAAATCCATCAATATCTCCTAGATACAAGGTTTTAAAATAAAGGTCTGCGACGACAATTTTGGGCCCGACATCAAGGTTTTTGGGATCTCCACGACCGCAATTGTGGCCACACTAGCAGCTATTGTCCGCAATTTCCCACAAAAACAATAATCGCGACAAAACCTTGCCTAGATATAAAACTTCTTACTACAAATATTTTTTTGTCACGTGATTACTATAAGGTCCACGCACTCAATCAAAACAGGAACTGTTATCGATCTCAAAGCCAAAACCTAAACCTAGGCAAGTAGGCAATGAGGTATTTCCAATAATTTGACAAATTTCATTTCAATAATTACCACCAAAAAAGAGAGAGGCGAGTAAGTAAAACCTTATTATGCATCAAAATAGCACAACCAGGCTCCAACTGATCCTTATCGACGAAAGACAAGATTCCGACATAGTACTCAGGCCCGACGGCAGAGGAAACAATTGCGTGATTCTCATCGATGAGTTCTTCGAGGTTACCAACGCTCATGGGAGAGCCTCGGAGATCGTCGACCTTGGATCTATCTTCCTCAGCTTTCTCCTCCTGAGGCTTAAGGCGCTCCTGATTCGCCACGAACTCTTCTTCCATCAACAGGTAGTCCTTAATTCGCTCCAGCTTCAGCAGCCTGAGCTTGCACTTCGTCACCGGAGTCACCGTCGGCAACCGCGCCGCCGCCTCCGGACCCTTCTGCTTCCGCTGTTTTCGCCCGACGCGTGCCGGCGGCGCCGCCGGTTCGAACTTCTTGTCCTTCTTGTCGCCGCCATCCGGCTTCCGGTCGCCCTGCCGGTTCATGCCACCCGGAGTTCCCTGACCCATTGATTCCCAAATTCAAAAAGATAATGACCTAACCACAGCGAGGGTTCAAAACCAGTGCTCCGTACGTAATGTAATGTAATGTACTATAGTACAAGTGTCTAATATAAGATGGTCTATTACTCTTCACTAATGCGTCAAATTAATACATATAAACAAGTTTTTCAAAATTATAAAACGTGTTTCTAATATTTAAAAATGTTAAATATAAGTTATTTTAAGTTTATTATTATAATGTGACTTTAATCTCTTAAAACTTTTATTTTGCTAATTGGATGTTGTTCAAGTTGGTTTTTGTGTGTATAATCATCAAGATCAATCAATAAAAATGCAAGCAATATGGGATGAGTTTTATTGGCATGTAAGGATGATGATCATATGCAGGTACTTTGAAAGCAAAATTCTAACCAAAGAAATGCATGAGGAATATGCTATTATGTACATAGGTGTATAGAGATTTTACAAGTTTAATAGATATCTTAGTATAAATTATTTATATTATGATGATGATAAAAAATGGATGGAGAGTTCATGTTGTAATAACATGAGGTCAATTGAGATGATAAATATTAATTTTTAACATTGTCAAGTTACATTATCAAATTAGTGTGTGAGAATATTCATGTATCTAATACTTGGATCATTTTTATATGATATATGTGTATTATATTAATGACCTACGCATATTATGTTAATTTTGACAAATCAATTATGTTTTAAGTTTGTGAAAGCTTTAAAACATTTTGATTTTTATTTATTTTACATTTAAGAAGGTCCTAAGATGAATAAACTCGATAGTTTATGTCAAAATAGTAACATTTCTCAAACATTTTAATATTAACAACTCACATCTTAATCAATTCGTTCTTTTTTAACGATAACTTATGAGATTTTTATGCACGAACATTAGGTTCCACTTTCTTCAAATAAAGAAATTATCTTCAAGTCATCAGTTGATATTTTTCGCTTGGCTTGTTTGAAGAAGTTTCATATTCATTGAAACAGTTCTACATGCAATAGTATTTAAATAAAATTAAAATAAAAAAAAGTATAATATATCATAATTAAATAAATTAAATTTTATAATTATTTTTATAGCATTAACCTTCTTTATTATCAACTCATTTGCTTTTTGACTTGGTTTGATGTCTTTAATATTGATCTTATAAAAATTGAAGATATATTAAAAATTTGATACTTGATTATAGAATTAGAAGTGTATATGTTATTTAGAAACTATGAATACCATTTTGTTTTCATTGAAAAGGAAGGATTTATAAAAAAAATTATACATAAAAATAAGTTAGCAATATGAAATGGTAACTTAATAGTATTAAAATTATTAAACCACCTCAATGGAATGTCTTTTCCTATATTGTCCATCAAGTAATTTTGATTTGTCATCCTTAGTGATATCTATCTTGAAAAGGAACCCTTTGTCCAACAACAAATCAAACTCAAAAGGATAAACAATTGCATCGTGATTTTGTAAAATGAATTACAATTACTAAAACCTTTTTTATGTCATAAAATTGAGAATGACAATTATAAACAATTATGAAATTTTTTACCATATGAATATCGTGTATCAATTAGTTGCAAAAATTTTAAAGTATTGAGACACTACATGATCAAACAAGATAAAAGTAGTCAATATTGGTTTATCAATGACAATAATATGAATCTTGAACTTACAAAATGTACAACATATGTAAACACTATTTTTTTAAAATCAAATTGTATTATAAAAATAGGTAATTGATATCTAGCACTCCAATCATTATATTATCACAATAATGCTTAAATTCAACTACTAACATTTTTTAAGACACTTGCTACAAATTCATAATAGCATCCCTGTCAATATCGACACTATCAATTTTAGTGAACATAATATAAAACACTTCTACAAAATTGAGAAAAAAAAATTATGTAACATAAACAACAAATAACATGTTGAATAAAAAAAGCAAAAAAAAATTAAAAAAAATAAATATTAGACCATTGTAGTTTCTATAATATCTAAACTTGTCAACCTATATAGATCGTCCCCCAAAGACATAGTAATTTGTCTTAACTAATTACTTAAATTGATGAAATTCTTTTATTTTTCAAACTTTAAAATCACAAAACCCATTCATGAAAAAATTGTTAGACCAATTCAAAATTTACACTAAACATCAAAATTATTTATATGTTGATATACATATTCTTATATTATGAAACTTCTTTTTAAGTTAACATTAATGGACAAATTTGTATTGTAAATAGCATATGATATATCTATCATGTCTAACAATAAATATATTTTTATCTACTTTAAATTAATTAATATAATAACAATTTTAATCAATAGTAGAAAGTTATCATTAATGATCTTCAATTTACACATTTACAAAATAATCACAATACCATCATTAGAAAAATGTTTTTATCATAAAATTTTATATCTTCTACAAATTTATCTCACAAAGTATATACAACCCTATTACTCTTGGTGAATAAAAATTATAAAAATCAAATATGATATTGTAATGAAATCATGATTTAAACTCAATTTATTGATATTTCTTACAGTAAATATTATACAACAACATTCATTAGTTTATTTTTCCACCCTCTATGTCCATTTCTTTTCATATTATTCATCTCCATAACATGTCCTATCATGTATTCAATAAATAAATGTAAACAAATACATTAAAAAACATTTTTACAATGATTAAATTATCAATATTGTAATTAAATAATTAACAAAATGCTTAATATTACAAACCAAATAAAAGACTTATGATTTAAACCTCCAAGTATCTTTGCAAAAGTAACAAAATCAAATAATGTATAAGATATATTATCTTAACATACTTTGTACCTTCTATAAAATTTAATATGTATTTATGTTTTGTACTTCTATAATAGTTTCAAATTGTTCAATGAGACAAAATTAAGCATTATCAAAAAAGATAAAATTAATTGAATTATTATTGTAATTAAAAGTAATAGTCCAATATTAAAAACTTACTATAATATCAAGTTACCTTTTCATCAAGTAATATCAGTTTCACACTTTTAATTTGTCTTAGATTATTCTATTTTTTTTGCTTCCACAATCTAATAATCAATACCTTTATTTTTTAGTATATCTTTTCCTACACAATTTTTTTAATCAATGTAATTCTTAGCACCATTATATTGAAAAAGAATAATTTAATATATTAAATATTAAATTACTAATAAAATTAAAAACTTTAAAGTAGCATAAAGTACATAAAATTTATAAAAGAAATATACGGAAAAATCTTGTGTAAGAATAAAATAAACATACCTACATGTAGAACAATAAAATCAAATAGTGATAAAAAAAATGAATAACCTATTGATTTACATAAAAGGTAGTAACTAAAGATATTATTAAAAATAAAGATAAATTACAAATATAATTAATATGATATTAGATCTACTAAACATGTATTAAATGAATAATGTATTCATAATAATAAAAGTGTTGGAATCTTTACAAACAAAAATAAAACTAATTAGAAAATAAACAACATATTTAATGTTACATTTCCCATTTATGAACCTATGTTAATGAAATTATTAAATGGTATTTTTGTTCCTCGTATAAAATGAAAAATAAAATATAATACAAAACATTTATAATATATAAAGCAAACGATATTTTATAATCCTAGTTTGTGAGATATTTTAGTTAATATACATAAGAAATAAGTCATATTAGACATTTTTTGTCATTTATAAAATAATTGATAATTATAATTTTTAGTGTCTTCTAATACCTTGACATCAACATTGTTGTTCACGCACCTGTCTTTTTATTGTAACTTTATGTATTTTTCCATTTATTATGAAACTGTCAAAATATCATTTTGTAAAACACCTAATATTTGTTACATTATTAATTTATTTTAAAGTTAAACAAATAAATATTAATTTGTAAAATCATTAATTACTAATTGCATTAAGAAAATTTGGAAGATCCAAAAAATTGGATATGTATCCACTTGGAAATCATTCATTTTTATCTTAAAAATGAAAATTATACTTTTAGATTATTAATTCTAAAACATTCCAAAAATAATTCATGAGCCAAAATATAACAAAATTGAACCTTGAATTAAATAAGGCATAATTATAATAACATAGAAACCATAATTTATATCTTTAACAAAACATTAAAGCCAAAATATTTTAATTGTTTGGACTAATAAGATTAGTACTACTCAAGAAACTAGTAGAAAAACTTGTTTAAAATAGTAAAAACTTGAAAAATGCATCATGTTCATATATCTTCTAATGATCCTCACATAAAGATCTTTAGGATCCCAAATTTACAAAACTTGAGAACTTTTTTGCTTTCAATTTTGTTTTCCTTGACAAAGTCGTACCATCTTATTTTTATATATCGCTTTTCTCTTACTAGTCATAAGCTTGCAATTATAGATATGTCATCCTTCATATTAAATATGAATACATCTTTCTTTTGATGAAACAACATTATTAACATATTTGGCAAGGATAACCTACAACAATAAGAAGTTGATCAAGTTCACAATACTTCTCAAGAATTTGAAACACCATAAGGATGAAATTAATAGAACCATCAATGTGAAAAACCAATATTCATGTTTATCTCATTCGATCTTGATGCATTATCACGTGGTCACCTTGAGTAAAAGATTTATACATGACACAAGTCCAACTCCAACCATCATCAATTTTTGGATATTCCAATTCATGATTATCTTGCTCATTGTTTGAAAACTTTTATCAATGCATCACAATCTTTAATCATAATTATGTAATTTAATTTTGCAATGTAAAAGATAAGAATCCTCATATTGAATTAGTTGTTACCTATATAATTGAGTCAAACTTCATGAACATTGTTCAAATAATAAAATTCAACCTTATTCAACACACAAAATAAGAAAAATGCCAAATGGATTTGTTCATCCATGATGCATTGAAAAAAATTGGCATTTCCTTAAAATCCTTTAAATATGTTTCACAAATAAACAAAAATTCATTTGCCAAAAATTAAACACATAACTCAATTGCATAATATCTTATATTAAAAAATACAATGGGACATATAAGCATATATTTTAAAATATAAGTACAAGTTTAAAAATAGTGAAAATACAAGCATTTGTCAAATAACAAACATGTCAATTTAATGATAAACAACCATTGTTTTAGTTTTGATTTAATAATCCTAAAAAAAATTGTTTGAAACTAAAGGCTTAGGAGGTTTCATTGAAACACTTATAACTAGGTAATGCATTTCCTTTATGTCCATTTTGAATATCCTTATGTCAATGATTTTCCTCTATACAGCGAAGTACAACAAAGTGATTTGACTTGAAAATTATAAAATTATGTCATTTTAATTGCATTGATTCTAAATCTTATATTATCAATCATTGTTGAAACCTCAAGTTACATGAAATTGTCACATGGATCCATTACATGTCATTCCCTAATTTAATTTGTCTCCCTAACAATAAAAATTACTTTTAATCTTCAATTTATCCTAATTTAGTATAAAACAAAATACAAAAAATATGCTAATTAAATTAAATTAAATCATCCAAATAATTATAACGCTAATATAAATAATTATTAACATGCTTTCACTCGATTTTTAGAAGAAGAATGTTAGCAAAATATATTTGTTAACATAGATGTTTTTTTTTTTTGAAAAAAAAAAGTGACATTATTAGTGAATTAAAAAGAAAATAGATCGTTGAAACAAAATAGACTATTTGAAAATAATATGAACTTAAATTTTTTAAACAAAAATAAAAAAACTACCAATATATATGAGTAACTCCACTTTAAATAGACCACAATAGTATTTCCAATTTCACTTGCAATCAATCTAAAAATGCATCTCTTTAGTTTCTTATTCAAAACTCATGTAAATATGTTAAGATGACTTTTAGATTTATCATTTTTTTTATTTATTTGCTTTGATTTTGTGTTAAAATGCCCTTTAATTTCCAATGCAAATTTAATGTAAATGTGTCTTTATAGGACTCATATTAATATTTCTTTATACTAAATACAATAAATGGTGATATATTTTTTTACTCTATATCACTAAACACACATGACATTTTAGATAAGAATATTTGTTGTATTGAATAATGCAACTTTGTTACTTTTTTATATATAATGTATCACAACTAAGAAGTATGAAAATTAGTATATTAATAATTGGTTCTTTAATTTTTTTTAACGCACACCATTAACTACTCAAATTTAAAATATCATACAATGATTCATAAATATGTAATTTTTAAAATAAACAAATAAAAAAATTTAGACCTAAAAAATCATATAATTTATTTTATTAACTAGTGAAGAAAACATATTACTAGACAAAACTAATAATGATAATAATAAGTTATCAAAATAAAAAATAAGTTCAATTATACTAACTCAATCATACGAAATTTATATTTAAAATTAGATACTAATGAATGTTAAGTTCTTAATATTAAAAATATTATAATTATATATCTAAATAGGTTTCCTTGTAACACATATATATTGTTACAGTGATTTAATTTATAAGTATCACCTATATTTGAGTCATTATTATGTTATTACTAAATATATTTTTAATGTTTTTAAATGTATCACACTTTAGTTTTTTTATAAATATTTTAGTTGATTTAGATTTAAATTCTCTTTCTCTAGGTCAACATCAAAGCATTAAATTATTGTAAAATAAAATTTTTCACATGTATTGCAAGAATAGAGGAAATGGTTGGTGGAACCTTTTCCCACCAAATACGTTTATAATGCATATCTTAACATAAAAAAAAAAAAAACTAATTTTCATCATATTGTTGACACCTAAAAAAAATTGTCAAAGAAAAAAATAATAAAAATGTGATAAAAGTATATACAAAGGTGGGTGTGAGAAAATGCATGAAGAGGGTGCTATGTGCGAGGGAAAAGAAAACGGGAAGGGTGGGAGTCGAAAGAAGTGAATAGGAAGGAAAGAGATGTTAAAGAAAAAGATGAAATAAAGATTTTAACTAAAAAAAATGGACTGTAAGAGTAGAGAAAAAGAGGATGAGAATAACATGCTTCCATGAGCAAAGGCTCTTACATATTATGGGCCTAATTGAACTGTCCCTTTCAAGTTAAAAACTCAACAAATGACAAAATGACAAAAGCACAGGCTGAGAATAGAAAACAAAAATTAGTACAAGCCAAGAAAATAAATTAATAATTCTCAAATCTAGTTACTCTAAAAAAATTAGCTAATTTAAGTATTCACTTTTAAGTAAAATTGTTCTTGTCGGTTTTTTTTCTGCTAAAATCGCACAACGTTTTTATGTTGTCTCAATTTTATTTATTTATATTTTTTACTATTTTTTCACAAAACAGTATGACATTAATTTAGTTAATACCATTTATTTTAAATATTGAAGCACTATATCAAATTAATGATATATTTCTTTTATACATGTATACACACAACACATGTATTTTTCATTATAGAGAATCATATTTAAGTTTAGATAGAATTGATTGAAACTCAAATTTTTTGTCAAACTAGAACAATCTTATAACAGTTGATTCATGCATTTGATGATATATATATCTTTAAATAAGCTAGAATTTAAAATTATTATAATTTTTATCAATTTTAATTTATTTATTTATTTTAAAAATTTTAAAAAGTGACTTACCAAGTTAAATGAGTGAACTTATAACTAATATGTTTTGATTCAAATAATTTAGTTTTGCAATCTATTTGTTAATTTTTAAGATTTTATCTCTTCATTTTATTTGTATCTAATTAAATAAAACATTCATAATTTATAATAAATATTCTCTCATGATAAATTATTATTTTTTATTTTTTAAAATATTATACACATAAAACTTACTAATCAGAGAAAATATATTATGCTATTGAGTTATGTTATATATTTCTATTTCTATATTCAAAACCGGTTGAGGGAAGATGTACGTACAGAATAAGGTTGTCGAGGGCGTGGTTAAAACTAAAACTACTACGTAAATGATATATGAATACACTTTGGAGAAGGATTGCTTTCTATAATGTGCTAAATGATTAATTTCTTATTTGACGGTGAACCATGGATTTGATCTGGCTTGGGCAATACGATGTGCTCTTTGGAAAGCATCAAGGTTTGCACCAACGTTGGTGTCATATTTTACACACAATATTATCTTCCTAATGCTACCAATATAGGAGCGACAATTTCATTTGGCATCCTGTTTTTCTTCAATATGATATGTAATTATAATTTTGACTTAAGTGTTCGTTTTTACGGGATTTTAATGGTCGGGCTTTTAGATCAGGGGATAATTATACTTTTTGCTCTGTACTTTATTATGCATGTTTGGAGGTTGGGCACACCTTTACTTATTATATCAATAAAACATCTTTACTTATTAATATATATGTGTGTCTGTGTGTATTATCAATACGCATCTTTGGATTATATACTGTCATCTTAAATAACAATTTGACAAAGATACATCGATTCAATGAGCATTGCAGATACGAGAAGAAGTGTCATACGTGAGTAGCATTCATGGTGCCATAATGAAACAGGTGAGTTTGCTTACCAACTTGAAATACACAAATGGTAATATGGTTGTATTATTTAAAACAGTGCTTAACTTTTTTTTGTATATGTTACTTACAATGGCATAGTTAGAAGAAGAATAAGGAAGAGAGAACAGAACTTTATTTAAAATTTAGATTGTTTATATATATTGAAATAAGATCGGTGAATCAAGTAGATACATATAAAATAAAGGTTGGTCAAATTGATAAAAATCATGTCTCGCAGAAACTTGAATTTGAATCTCATTATTAATATGGGGACCTGGTTAATAAGTAATGAAGTACTTTTGTAAATATTTTTGTTTAACTGTGAGACTTATTATAACTTTGGATTAACTCTCAACATTCCCTTAAATTATATATATATATATATAAAATAGATACATACATATACCTTAAAAATAACAAAGATGCTTGCAGGTTTGTAAGAATAATCCTGAAAAGCTAGAAATAAATTTATTTTCTCTGCCACTCTTGGTTAAGCCAGTGTAACAGCAGCCATCAAGGACTTCAATTGAAATTAATAAACAATAGTTTTCAAATATATTATACGCATGAACTCTATAGTTGCTCTATTTTCCAACGTCGCTTGTTATCCAAATTAAAGACAATAATTTAGTGTCATATATTCATGCACCTGTAGCTGAAAGCTAACATTCCATAACATGCATATTTTGCTAATTAAATATATGTATAGTTTAGTCTGTTTAAAAGGTATTGAGATTCCTTGACTACGTTTATAGTACAATTAACGAGACAAACTTAACAGGAGCTATATATAGAATATAATAGAGAGTAGGTGATGGTGGTTAATGGGTCATTTACTATTTAGTTGACCGGCCCCTCTAGTTCTTATTCAATTGTTTCATTTAAAAGGAATGCATGTGTCTGCAACTAGCATCTTTGCCAGCTGCCTGTGCTGATATATTTGGCAAGGGTAACATGGACCCTATTGCCATCCTCAGATAGGTTATTGGTTCACCAAATTCTTCATTCAACCCTTTTACCTAACGTATTAATTAACAGTTACCATACTTAGCCCACGTATAACTATTAAGCAGCTTCCAGGAACATACATGATAGTTGGCAGAAGTTTGTAAAATTTTAAGGATCTTACTAATGAGGTAAAGAATCAGTAAATACTTTTTTTTATTTGGTAACACAATGAAGTTGCATTTAGAAATTTGGGTGAGAGGAGCTAGTTGGTAACAGTTTTCTATAAAAATAAATAAGTTTTATTAATCAGTGTTCTATGAACAGTTACTAGTACTATTATTCAATTTTTAACTTTGAATCTCTGTATTTACTATTTTAACACTTAGTAGTACTATTATTCAACTTTAAACTTTTAATTTCTGTATTTACTATTTTAACAGCAAAGACTTCATCAGAGCCATTAACAATGGTCATAACTCTCCCTACCAAGCTAGACTAGAAACTACATAGAGAAAGGGAACTGATGGTATCCCTCCTTCAGTTTCAAATACTGTTAATTTATAAATTCTTTATGCTGGTGACAACAGAGTAAAACTAAGTTGCTGCTGCAAAATAATTAAAGCATGACAACGACCTTGGTAGCGACTTTTAGTACCTTCAATCACTTCTTTCTTTATATATTTTCATTTGTTCTAAAGGCAATGAAGTGAACAAATAGTCGTGGTCACAAATTAACGTCTAACCTGTTAAACTGTATATATGTAGTAAATTGTGTTTTGTTCATTAATAAAGTATGACATGATTGAGACATAATTTTATTATTTAAATATATAATTAGAAGTTTGATTTCTATTTAATATATATTAAAAAAAGTTATTTCTTTAAATAAATTTCAATATTTAGATAAAGTAGGGATGAATTGTTTGTGTCTAGTGTCATTATAAAAAAAATATCAAAATTAAAATATATAAAAAAATATGAATTTTTTTAAAAAATCACGTTATTTTTTTAAGTGATTATGTATCTTTATATGGTAATTATACATATATGATTATGTAATTATTTGAATCAGATTTATTCTTTTTATTCATAATAAAAGTTTTAATATTTATTATTTATTATTCTCATTTTTACATTAAAAAAATATTATCATGGATACATTATATAGATGGAGTGATAAAATATTTCAAATTAACCTGCAGAGGAAAACATGAGAATTACATGAAGTCATAGCAACCACCACTAATTTTGATTACGCCAGGACCAGTATAATTGAAACATCAAAGTCTCTGCCTGCCTCATGCCCTCGTACTAATTAATTCGAAACAAAGTTAGGCTGGTATCATTCAGCAAAATAATCATTTGAGGATTAATTTTGTCCTTCTTTTCCTTAAACTTAGTAATTATTATATGAATTTCATTTTAACTATATTCAAAATGATGTCCTAACGATCGATTATGTTAATTCTGATGCTTCATATTAAGAGAAATTACGTGTAAATTGCACTTAAACGCACCAAAAAAAAGAAGAGACTCACAATCGTTTGATCTATGAAGTTTTTCTTTGTTAATTAAAATTCCAGATTTTTCAACTTCAACTTAAACTCTCTATTTGGTTTATATCCATTTCAAATTATGTGTTAATTTCAAACTATAACACTCTTCTAGAGATTCTGTCGTCACGACTCCTCTTTTCTTTTGTACATTACTGATTTACTGTCACTTGACCAAAATTTCATAGGAAACCGTCTCATTGTTATTAGCCAGTGTATGTTGTGGTTAGAAAAAGCTTGACTTGGTCCAAGCTGCTATTTTTTCATTGATAGAACAATCTGACAAAGAATCGCGTGCACACACACATACACACTAACCACGTTTGACAGAAATAAAGCTGGAATGAGTTTTAGAGAGAAGCATGCACATACAACTTACAACATTTATATATATATATATATATATGTTTTAATTCGAAGCTAAGTGAAGATACGCATCCCATAAAACTAGAAGAACCATACATGTACATGTATGGAAAACACACTCGTTATAAACCACGAAACCACACTAGAACTATTTTTTCTTCTTCTTATAATCCCACACTAGTACTACTACTACTATTCTTTCCACACGACAAAGCCTAGATTTCTTGGATGATAGCACCTCACGCCACAATTATTTCCACAACGAAACAAAAGAAAGACTATATAGGCTATATAGCAAGGGAAAGTAACACGAAGGTGTGTTATCTCAAGGGAGAGGAAGATTGGGCCCTTCACCATTACCAGGGCCTCCGAGTCCCCCAAGCCCAGCATGTCCACCAGGCCCACCGAATCCTCCAAATCCACCGATCCCAGAAGGCCCACCCATACCACCGTCAAAGCCAGAACCCATTCCTCCAAAGGGAAGCCCATTGTTGCCAACTCCTGAAAAACCATACCCGAGGAAGTTCTTCTGATCCTCCAAACCAGCTTCATTGGGCATGTTTCTGGCACTTGCAACCACGGCAAGAGCAAGAACCATCAAAATGCACCACCTAGCCATTTGTCTCTTGTCTCTTTCTCTGCTCTCAACACAAAACTTGTTTTTCTCACTGTCTTACACACTATGTGCAATTGTTTGTTTTCCACTTGGTACTAGTCCTGGTAAAACTGTGCTGGGGTTTCTCCTTTTTATAGGGAAAAACTATTAAGAACGATATGGGGCAGTTGAACGTGTAGTAAATGAAACTTTAATGCCATTGCAAAGCCTTTGGTGTCTGTCACCAAGCACGTTATACCAATTACTATTACTAATACCAATATTGTTAAAATAATTATTACAAAAATTAATAAATTTACAATACTATACTAACCTTATGATTGAAACACATTCTACAAATGTCTTTTAATTAAATTTTTCTTATTGCAATGGAGATAAGTCAGCCCTTTTATTCCGAGTCTCATCACACACAAGAAGGTAAAATATGGGTGGTTTCATGATTTATATAATTTCGTTCAACATAGATATGATATAGATTCATATACACATCAAATCACCAGTTGAAATATTTTTGTTGATTTTATTTATCAGTGGTATATTTATTTGTTGGTTTGCAGTCATGTAATTTCTCATTGGTTTGTATGCTTCTTACGATTTTCTTAATTTAAAGAACTTGTAATTTTTTATGTAGTTTTATATTTTCTTTATTGATTGTAACACATAAATATTAAAATCTTTTTTTGACCTTAGATTTAATTCACCCCTCATTGCCTGTATAATAATATACAGTAGATTTCACGTGATATAATTTACCCAGACCCACACCAACTGACAACGGTAGTTTTTTATGAGGAGATTTAATATTTGTTGGATTAATATTAATTTTATGTATCAAATATAATGAAATTTGTTAAAAGCTCGGTTTATTATAGCAAGCATTAATTAATTAACGGAACGGCCATTTCATTATAACCAAATTTGTTTTCTTATTCTTTTTTTTTTTATCGGTATTGTTTCGTTATTCTAAATCTGTGTAATGTTTGATATGTGTATCAGACACGACAAATATTGTAAATGAATGAGAGACATTCATAAAAATTACAGGGACAGGTATGCTTTGTACTTGTCCGGTGTTTTTCATTTTCTTTAGTTTCATCTTGATTTTTCTTTCATGGTTTTGGTGTTTTTCTCTTAACATAAAATATGTTTTTAATGTTTATATTTTTGTAGATTCTTATTTTTAATTATCAAACTTTTACATCAAATATTTTAGTTCTTAAATTTTATAAAATATATATTTTTAATTTTTATCTTAAACAATCTACAAAGTATATATAAGAAAAGATTAAAAATATATTTTTTTATAAAATTTAAGAGTTAAAATGTTTGATGTAAAAATTTAGAGATTAAAAATATAAATTAATTTAAATATAAGGATTAAAAATATATTTTATTTTTTCTTTTATAAGTCATGGAAAAAAAAGCATCTTGTGTGATTGAAATATAAAAAGTAAGTTAAAAACATTAAAATGAAATAAATCTAATTAATTACAAATATTATTTTACTAAAAAAATATATAAATGTAATTCTAAATTTTAATATAATATTTTAAAATAATTAAATTAAGAAAATATTTATTTTAATAATGATTTAGAAATATTTCATTATAGCTAATGTTAATAAAAAGAAATTCAGGTATTAATTAAAAATTAATTT
>JAMLFT010001937.1:0-27942 GCA_026544285.1 Pachyrhizus erosus | reverse complement strand
CTTATAAAAAATAATTTAATTATAGTTCTTTTATTATTAGAAAAGCAATTTATTAATAAATACTTACACATTGAACACTTAATTAATAAATATTTAATAAAAAAATTATCGAGACATATTTTATAAATTAGTTTTTAACCTATAGATTATAAATAAGAATAAGTGCATTCTTGACCGGAAAAAACTTATAGAGAATAAAAATAGTTAATTTGATATTAAAAATTTATAGCAGCAATAATTAATAGAGAATATCCGATGGATTATGCTGAGGTTGTAGTACAAAATGTTAAAGTTGTTATTTGTGAAATGACCAAAATGCACTCATTTGAGCTGGAGTGGAAAATGTATTCCAAGTTGTCACCGGGTGGGTTCCCTTGACTTTAAGTTGAGAGTGACTTTGACCTTTGATGGACTTGAAACACAAAAAATAAGTACACATTAAGGATATCTTTTTGAACTCAATACACATTAAGGATATCTGAACGAATATTATTCGAACCAAACTAGAATAACCATCAACATAAAGAGGGGAAAAAGCCTTAAAAAGATAATATCACATGTAATTAAAAGCACTGTAAAGCATATAAGTTCATGAGATTTTAATAAATGAACTGTCTTATTAAATTTTTAAAAAATAATTAAATTATTATAATATATACATATTATAAAATTATTAAAATCTGTATAATTAATTATTATAATATTTATTATTCTTTTAAATGTATATTTCTATTTTACATGAGTTATGTTATATAATAGTTACAATTTTTAAAATTTATATATTTAATGGATATATTTTATTAATTTTTAGATTAAAATATAATTTTTGTTTTTTTATTTTAAATAATAATATTTTATTTTTTTATTTTAAAAAAAAATTAATTTTCATCTTTGTATCCATTTGAAGACATTGATAATTAAATATATAAATATTAATCCCTATGTGACATCCCTAATCAGGTAACATGAGTTGAGTTTATTTTATTATTATTTTTAATAAGAATTTACATTCAGTAGTTAAATGGTGTTAAAAAAATTTATACTAAAATCTACCGTTTTATTGTTGAATACAAATTTTTATTAAAAAATAAAAATAAAATTAATTCAGTTGATGACATATGTTTATGTATGTTATATAACAATTAATATTTACATACTTAATAATTAAGAATTTTTAAATAGATAGGAAGGTCAAAATTTTTAATTTTTAAAAAAATAGGTAAAATATTTCTATTTTAAAATAAATAAAAAAATATAAATCAAAAAATAAAAAATATATTTTAACCTATTTTTTATCACAGTACTTAACATTTTTTTCCACTTAAAAGAACATACACGATTGCACGGAAAGGGTGTGTAAAATAAATTAAATAATCATTGTTCCTTATGTTACTGGCAAAGTGTATCGTGGCGGGAGCAACATGGATTCGCTGCTTGAATTGAGTGATCGCCTTTCCAATGTTTAATTCTTTGGACTTTTGCTGGCGAAGTGACCGCGTCGGGCTTCCAGGCTGTGATTGCTTTATAGAAGTAAACAAGTTAACTTCTTTAGGGAAAGTGCCATGACATAGTGAGTAATGATCAACTTCACCTTTATCTTAGAGTTAGTAGGAATGAAATCAAGAAAAAATAAGAATGAATAAAAGTAGAGAGAAAAATAATAAATATAATAAATTATGTGATAAAAAAAATCAAGTAAAATGAGATAAAAAAGAGAAAGTAAATATATTTTAAATATTTTTCTTATACATCAGCAAATGAGCACAGATTCATGGAAAAAAAATCTTCATCTATTATACATACATGAGAATTTAACAGTGAATTACTAATTTCATCTTTAAAATTGTAATGATTAATTAATTTGATTTTTGAAATTAATGAAATCATAAAGTAGTATTTAAAATGATAAATTATTAACTAATTTTGTCTTTAAAATTGTAATAATCGATTAAAATGATCTATAAAATAAAAAATAATAAAATAGTTTTTAAAATTATAAAACATCAATTCAACTAGTCATTTCATTATTGGTTGGTATCATTGTATATTATTAGACAAACTTAAACCAAATTGAAATATTAAAAAAAACAAGAGAACAAAAAATAGTATTTAAAAAAAATATCAATGATTTTACATTATAGATATTTAATGTAATTAAGGTCACTCCACATATCACTTTTTTAAAGCTTAAAAAAATATACAATAAATTATATGAATCTTCCTAAAGTTTGTACTAATTACACTTGACACTTCTTCATTTTGTAACCCTACAAAAAAATACTTTGATTGTTTGTCTACACTAGGCTCATCTTCCCTCATTAGCATCTCATGTGTTCTCTACAAATTATGTGTTATATCTCTTTGACAATTTTTTTTTGTTTTATTTCCTACTGTCAAATAACAACATTAATAGACTGTATAGTAACGACATTAACAGTCTATGTTTTAGATAAACTATGTTTTTAATATCTTATTAGCTTGTGTGATGTCATCAACTAGTTTAAACAAATGAGAAATTAGAAAGATAGTTAACAAAAAAAATTATACGTAATTATCCTATCAAAATCTTTTGTGACATAACATATCACTTGATTGTCAATGTTATCATTATATCATTAATTAATGTTGTTACCTAACAACAAAAAATAAAATCCAAAAAAAATATTAAAAGAAGTGTATCAAGCATAATTTAAGAAAACACATAGGAGTTACAAATAAGGGAATGGGGTTGAGTGTTATACAAAGCAAACAATTAGAGGATTTTTTATAGAGTTTTATAATTGATAGGTATCAAGTGTAATTAGTGAAAACTTTAGGAGAGAGTTGTGTAATTTACTCAAGAAAATAAGTGTCTTTTTCTACATAGTTGTGTGACCTTATTTGTTGATTATTTTCAAGAAGATCAACAAATATGTTACAAGTCAATCATTTTAATGTATTCTCAAAATATATTAAATAATCTTCATGTATACAAAATAAAGATTAAAAATATTTCTTCAATATGTGATTAGGTTCATGTAATGTAAAATGAATGGTTACAATAAGCAAATACAATGTTTAAAGGTTTGCATTATAATCATATTCTATTTGACGTTGCTATGTTACATGTCAAGTAGGTGGCAAGAGTGCAACTATGCTAAAATTGATAAGTTATAATTAAGTCATGTAAATATGAAATATAGAAAAACAAGCTCCACTAAAGAGGAAAAAGTGCAAGAATAAACCATCATGTATGGTCTTAAGATATTTGCATCACATACCGAGCTTGTTTGATATGCTCATATTAACTCAATAGTACTGTGAAAACTAAACAACAAGGAAAAAATGGGATATTGACCAAAATCATTTCACCCACCTTTTCAAAATACAAGTTTAATAAATAATAATGTTTACATTTGATTGGATTGCAATTTTTTGTTTACCCATACTCAAGTTATTAACACAAAAGTATTAAAAAAGTTGAATTTTTATTATTATTTCTTTCTTTAAAATATGACCAATGAAATTAAATAAATATGATATAATTATCTCTTCCTAAGACATTGTCTTGTAACCTAAAAATAAACTAAAGATAAAATTATTTCCTTTTCTTTACATTTTTTCTTTCTTGTCTTTTTAATTTTCTCTTAAAGTGATAAATGTATCTTTAACAAGCAAAAATTCCTATACTTTTACAAACATTACTAAATGAATGTCATTGTGAAGTTTATAATCTTTCATCAAGCACCTACTATGGTATATTAAAAATACATAATAAGAATACAAGCCAATCAAATCAAGTTACATTCAACTTAAGACCCTAATGCCAAACTTGTGTTCTAACTTTACAATAACCGCTATCATATAGAAAATGGTTTTTTCTTGAGTGTTAATAATTATAAACTTTAATATAGTCTAAAATTAAGTAATTTATGCGAAGAATGAAAATTAAATCAGTTTTTATGTATTACTTCCTTCATTTTTAAATACAAGACATTTGGACTAATTCGTAGTTATTTAAAAAGTTGGTTAATTTAGACATTAACATTAAATTTATCCATAATTATAATATATTTTTAAAATTACTCTTAAATAGTTAAAGTATAGATAGAGAATAGTATCAGTGGGTTTAATTTTTAAAACTAAAATTTTCAATTCTCCAATTCTCATAAAAAAGATAAAGAGACAAACTATAACAATTATTATTTGTAGAATAAAATAATTAAGGGTATTTTGATTAAAAAAAATTAATGCAAAAGACAATTCAAAAAAAGTTTTATGAAAAAGAGTAACAAAATTTTGAAACATTTTATACTTTGGGATGAAGAAAGTATGTCTTTATATTTATAAAATATTTACAATTGTTATGACTACATTGTCACTCAAATAGTCAAGAGTATTAAGTGTAATTTTATATGCACTTTATGAAACAAAAAAAAAACTCACATATTACTCTTAACTGACAAAATATATGAATAAGGCAAAGATTTTGTCAATTTACAAGATATTTATCTAAGTTATCATAATTCACTTGCAACACAATGATTCATCCTTCACTTTGTTATCTTCCTCAAAATTATGATCAATTTCAAGTTGTAACATCCATATGATCTTATTGTAACTATTATCATCATTTGTTATTGTCATGATCTTGTAAAAATAAACTTGCACACATCGGACACGGTGGATCACGTAGTTCTTCTAATTTAGTTCTTTGCTCCAAACAATTTGCATGATAAACATGACCACATACTAAAATTGCTACGACTGAAAGCTCACAACGAGACACTGAACTGTCTAAAAAAGTAATTTTTTGATTTAGTAGCTTCTCACAAATTCCACAAACAATCTCTGCTTTACTTGGCAATATTTCATCCATCTTTGAAGAATTTGATTGAATTCTCTCAGGCCTTGGAAATACTTTTTCTTTATATTCTGAAAAAAAAAGTTAATAAGAAAAGCATGAAGAATCAAATTTCCAAAGTGAAAATAGAAAATTAGTGACAAAAAAAGTTTTGTAGAATATAGTATAACACATTCCCTAAAAGTCAATGTTTCTAAATGTAAATGACTATTAATGTTGTTAAGAAAATTTTGAAATTAACTTGTGCATCAAAAAAATAATTATTAAATACACACTTGCATGTTGTTTAGACAATGAGTTGGTTGAGAAGCCAACTTGAAACAAAGTATGTCATCATATGAAGAAATACCCTTGCGATGAGAAGATGATGTATTTGCATAATTGGTAGAGTTACGCCGAGAATATTGATGGTCATAATAATGTCGTGATCGTTTCAAAAATATTGAACGACCAAGACTTTGATGATGATTTGTCGTGGTTGGACGAGTATTTGGTAGCTTCATTGATCTATCTGTTATATCCAATGTAGGTTGTAAATGAATCACAACATGATCATCTGAATGTGAAAGCTTTTGGAAAAAAAATGTAAAGAAATAAAACAAATGATATAAGTCAATCTTATGAAAAAGTACTAGTAATAAATTTTATAACACATTTCTTTCAACATATTCTCTATTAATTATTAAATTATATTAAAAAATACAAAATCACGAGTGAAACTTGTTAAATGAGAAATAAGACCTACAATTTTTTTTTATTTCTAAGAATTTTCAATTGATGATAAAGTGCATTCAAAATAGTATCTTAGAGAATGTGTTATTAACATTTTTTTATATAAATTATATAAAATAAGATAAGTAGTAAAGAGGTAATGTATGCTTGTAAAAAAATTTTGTATTATCTTCAAATGTAACTAAAGGTGTACATTTTGTATATATATAAGTTTATTCATATATGATCCTATCAACTAGTAAAATAATAAAATTGAATTAGAATGATGAAAGCATGATGATATTTTATGGTGGAGGAATTTTTAATTTTCATTGAAAGAATGAGAAAAAAAATTATCTCATTTAACAATATCTCCATATTTGAAAATGCATCAAACTATTTCTATTATTGGTTTAAAAATTTGATAATAACACTTGTTAGTGACATGATTGATCTAATACACAAATAAAAAAACTAAAATATAAATTCAAAAATAAATATAAACGATTGTTTTTCTAATTTCTTTTACATTTCTTATAAAACCAAAGTATCTTTATTAGGTTTACATTTTTATGAAAATTTTAATGTTATTGTCAAATATTAAAAACAAACTAACTGACTCCTATCCTAGCCCCATAGGATCTAAATCCTTTATGGCCACCATCCTTTCATCTTCTCCATTTCTCTAATTTTCTCTCTTTCAAACGCTTTTTATCCTTTCTTTAGTTTTTCTATTTTAATAAATTTGTCTTTTTGTATTAGAGAGACAACATTATTAGAGACAATATAATCGAAGTCTAATAACAAGTATAATCATAGAATTTTATATTATATTCAAAATATAAAATTGAAACTTCACTTTTATAATACTTAATTTGACTAATTCATGTTTTAAATACCCTTAGTTAATTCTTAATCCTACTCTATCCATTCAAAGCGTAGCAAAAGAACAAGTAATGCGATTAAGGTTTAAAGAAAAAAAACTATTATAATTATAAGATTTATTATGCTAATATAAAAACATGTTATTATTTAAAGAGATTGGAAGTATTAACTTCCTAATACAATGTACAAGGTAAAACTAAAACATATGAGCATTTATTCAAATAATGAAAAAAATCAAAGAGTAAAGCAATATCTTTGATCTTATTTTTGAGATTCAGAAAATAATTTTAATTAAAAAAATACTTTTTGTTTAAATCAAGAATAATTATGCATCATTTCATCAACTTTTGTTGTTAATCATTTTACTTATCAATCAAAATTTGAAAGATATTGATTTGATAAAGAAATATTTAATAAAAAAATGAAAAACTAAAATTTAAACTAGTTTAGTAGGATTTTCAAGTACATTTTGTTCAATACATTCAAAATTTCAAGGCATCAAAAATTTGGCAACCAAATATCAAATCTTATAAGACTAGATTCTTTTCTTGGTTAAACTCCTTGGAACTGAGGTGAAAAAGAATTATACAAGTCAATTGTTTTCCTTAATTCTCTTTTATTAAAAGACAACAAAATACATAAGAGATAGTAATAATAACAATCTCACTTAAAAAATAGGTTTCCAAATACATCACATTTTTTCATATGTTCATCAATGAAAACTTTTTAAGTAACTCCGATAAAAACAAAAAAAAAAGAATTTTGATTTATCCACTTTAATTTCTCAATATATAACAATACGATGCTAAGAAATAGAATAGAAAAAAATGGAATGAAAAAAAAAAAATATACCCATCAAAGAAGAACACAAACAATATGATGCTAAGAAACATAATAGAAAAAATGGAATGAAAAAGAAAAACATACTCATCAAAGAAGAACACAAACAATATGATGCTAAGAAACAAAATAAAAAAAATGGAATGAAAAAGAAAAACATACCCATCAAAGAAGAACACAAACAAGGATGTTAATCCCTTTGAATCTAGGCGTGCCCAGAAAAAAAAAATTTCACAATAATTAACCTTGTAAAAATAGTAAAAACAAAGAATTAAATGAAGTTGATGGTTTAAAAGACCTACCAATTATGGAAGGGTTTAAAGTTTGTGAAATGCATGTGTGATTCTACGATGATAAAGCAAAGTAAAAAAAATTTGTGGAATGAAAAAATAATGGTTAAATATATATATTTTAATACGAGTATATGTGTGAACTAGTTTTTGACATTATTTATAGTAAGAGGAATGAATGAAAATAGAGCCAAACATAGATTAAACTAGTCATGACCACCAAAAATTTTATCAATTTTCTTTATTTTATAATTTTTATATGTAACCCAAAATTTTATCAAAATATTATTTATTTTATATGTAAAACTTTTGGTTTATGAAATATTAGGTTTTTTTTACATTTATTTGAATTATAGTGTGGTTTGTAAACATTTTTAGGTTGTGCTAAGTTTAATTTGAATTTCTCTTTCAAATTAAGCAAACTCACTTCAATATGTGAAACTTGTGCTTAAGTGTCTAAATTTTTTTTGAAGATTGACTGAATAACCAAAACAACATATAAATTTGCTTTTCATGTGATCCTATGTATAAAATGATTAACAACATTCAAATTTTATACTTCTTTGAGATAGATCTGCTTATTTACTCCAAAAGTATTGTCCATCATAAAAAAAATTAAATAATAAAATAAATAATAAGTATTTTTTAATGGTATTTTGTGTTTGATCATCCCAACTAAAATAGTCTAACTACACCCATGGAAACAAAGTGAAGGGGAGGAGTGCATTATCATTTTTACAGTAGACTTGTTATCATCATCCTAAAAAGGCTTGAATTTTAAAAATATAACTTGTGACCTATTATCTTAATTTTTTTTTAAGAATTCTTAGATACAACAATAAATAACACAGCGGTGTTATGTTGTATTTCTATAGCAGCATAATCGAAATCTCATGATAATAAAAAACATTATCCTTTTCTTGTTTTCTTCTTTTCCCATGAGATGTTTTTCTCGTAACATTTCATCATCTTTCTTTCTGCATTTTTTTAGTATGCTACTTTAAAAACAAAATCACTTCATTTATTATGTATCTTTAACAGGAACTATCCTAACTCATATTGATCATTAAACATCTCTTACAAGGAGAATTTAAGTTATGATTCATGGCTTTCCCAAGTAGAATTTAAATTACATTTTGTTATTTTGTGAAGGATTAATGTCTTATAGTTTTGCGTTTTCTTTTATAAAGAAAGCTACAATCTTTTTGCTTTATGTTTATTTTTTTAACTTTTATTTTATTTTTTTCTTTGTGAGTAATATGCTATTATGAATTGGTCGATTGTTTTCGTCCGAAGGAATGCATGATGCGCAAAACACCTTTTCAGTTAGATTTGTTGGATGTGACTATTGGTGCTTACTTTTACTTTTATTTTCAAAATAACAACTTCACTTTTGCTGAGTAGGTAATAAAATTTTATAACAGTTAGGTTTAGGAGGAGACAAATATCATATGTCAGATTTCTTCTATATTTGTGCAGGTTGTGTCGCATGTAATGACAGTCCCTAAACAAAACCTGTATCTGCATTCTAATATAGTTTTGCGTGTTTAATTTGAATGGCCTATTGCATGAATCAAGAGCCATTTTAAAATTGAGAAAAAAATGGTCAAAAAATTACTAAGGTCTAATTAGCTATATTGGCCTAAAATGATAGTAAATTCTAAGTCAATGCATAGTAAAAATCGTTATTATCCTATTATTTAATATTAATATTTGATAATAATTATTAAAATTAAATAACTAAATTTAAAAAAAAATCTTAAAGACCAAAATTAAAAATATTGTTTTTTAAAAATCAAATTATTGTTTCAACCAACATATATGTGGGTGTAAATTTTTAGATATAAAGTTACAAACATCAAAATTAGATTCATTAAATATTTATTTTATTAAAAGAAAATATATTTATCAAACTAAATAATGTTATATGTACATATATATATATATATATATATATATATAATTATTGTTTTTATAAAGGATTTTATACAAAAATGATTTTATAAATAATGTTAAGTATTTGTTTTATAAAAATATATGTTATAAAATATATTTAGTTATGAAAATAATAATATTTAAATCACTAGAAAATTTGTGATATTTTTTAAGTCGTCACAGACATTAAAATATAAAAATATACTTTACCAAAAAAAAAATTTGATTTTAATGTTTGTGGCATTTTATTACCTGTCAAAAAATTTGTGACATTTTCCTAGTTGCTACGAACAACAAAAATAAAAATAAAAGCCTTAACCACTCTAGACTAGAAATCATTAAGTTTAGGACATCTTTTATATTTAATATTAGTAATTTATAGCAGGTATGCACTACCAGAAGATGTGAATTAATTTTCATAACAACTTTTAGCGATCGTTAATAGTCACAAATTTTATACCTGTTTTTTTCTCCTACATTATTTGACAATAAAATTCACAACGAAGAATTAAAAATGGATCAAAAAGATTTACGATGGACTAAAATCAATAAAAAAAATTATAGACTAAAAAAATTAATATAAAATAATAGACTAAAAATATATTTTATCTTAAAAAGAGAGAAAAAAGAAGAAAAGATATCAAATTATTTAGAAAGAAAAAAAAATAACATTTTTTATTTGATTCAATTTTTAGAAAAAGAAAAGAATAAAAAAAAAAATCATCCAAGTAGTGCACCACTCCAATATTGGAGGATTTAAAGGAAAAGGAAATATATTTAAAACATTTCAAAGTGTAATAACTAACATAATCCTACCTATATTTTGAAGTTCAAAATTATAAGATATAAAAGTAATTATTTTTCAAAATCCATCCCTCCCTTTTGTGAAACACAACAAGATATATAATCAAAATCTCTCTCCTTCTATATCTATATCTATTTATCTATATTTAATAGGTATAGCAGTATAAAGCACACTAAAATGGGCTGACAGAACAACAAATTTCCGGGTATGTACTCAGGATCAAGTCCAAGCTTCTAGTTCATGGCTTTAAGCCCAACCTTACTGTTATAAAATGCTTATATACTTTTTGATAGGTAAAAAAATATGTATATATAGTTCAACAAAAAATGGATGATATTAATTAAAAAAAAAATACTCAATAGAAACAGGCTGGTGATTGGCTATTTAATAGCCCAGTTTTGTTTCAGATATTTGTTATTTGGGGCAATGATTTTTCCATTCAACACCGATTTTTCTTGTTTTTGTGAAATTCCTATTTTATCATCTTCTTCAAGCATCTTCTCACTTTCTCTTCTACAAGAATCGTTCTGCCTTGTCTTCCATGATTTTTTTTTCTATGCGAATTTTCTCACCTCCTTTACTTATTCTCTCACAGCATTTTGCATGTTATTTTTTTTATGTATCACCAGTTTTACGGAAATTACTTTTTGTTAGTCAATATACACAATGGAAATAAGCTTCCACTAAAGGTATTTTGTAAACCAAAAATAAGGTGGAGGGTGCAAAGAACAAATAGGGATGTGTTACTATCGTTTCCCGTGAACGAAATTTCACTTCTCATAACTGAGATGGCCCAGATCAAGTCTTCAAAGTCAAGCCCGACTCTTCTTGAAATGCTTTACTGGATTGCAGACCCTCTTTTCAGTATCTAAGAAAAACAGTTGAATATCCAATTGGACTCTATTCCTTGTTAAGATTCAAAGAATACCATAAGCAAAAAAAGAGAATCAAACGTTGTGGACGAGTTTCAACTTTTTTTTCATATCTTGATACATAATAAAAGGGAACAAGATGATCATACCAGGTTAATAATAATTATTATAATAATCAAACTTAAAAATTGTTAAATGAAAATTTAAAGCACAAAAATGAGTAACAGGTTGTAATTTAATGAAAGAAGTAATAGACAAACAGGCAACGAAGGAGGCAATAGGTGTCCTGATCCAAAATATGCTATGAACAAAGAAAGGTGTTGGAGTGGGGTCAAAAGGAAAGATCCAAAAGGTACAAAAGAGAATATCCAACAATCTACGACCATGATCACAGATTGAAGGAAATTTCGCTACGCCAGGCATTTGTGAATGTGACGCTCTACAACAAATCATCATTCAAGACTCAATAGCTTACGGTCTCAACAGTGTGGATTTTATACAAAGGATACAGAACATGATCATGCTAGAATTTTTTTTTTAATGGGAAACTTCTAGAACCATTTAACCTAATCACATACATAGTTCATTGGGTTTATCTTAAAACTAGGAGACGTGGAAAAGGTGAAATCCTTTCAGCATGTGAACTTTGACACGTTTAAAATTAGTGCTACAACTACGCAATGTTTTAATTCAAGATTGTTGCCATTTCTCACACGAACTGTATGCCAAAAGAAAGTTGTGTAAAACAAGTGTACGAGAAAATATCTTTTATTTTTATTTCTCAAACTTTGACTACATTATGTGAGCATTACTCTTGAATCATCTTTCATTAGTTGCACCTTGTTATTTAATTTTGTCTACATAATATATCTTTTGTGTGGGTTAATTTATTCTAGTATTATTTTTATGTATATAAAATTCAAATCCAAAACTTGAGAATAAGATGGATACCGTTTTAACTAACCGTTCATTTATTAGTTAGACTAAGATAAAAAAATAAAAAGGTTAGATTAGAGTTACGGGTTTTATTGAATCGAATTCGTATAACCGGGAATAAGTCAAGTCAGAAATACCAGGTTCAACAATTTCACACATGGCACATCTTAATTATATTAAAAAGAATTCAAACACTTAATACATTATTTAATATATAAAAACATTTAAATAATTTAATGAACGTGTTTCGTAAAATATTTCTAACTTTTGAAACAAGATGTCAATTTACTTTCAATTTTTTTATTTTATTTTGTGTTCCCCATTTTTATTTTTTTCATTTGGTATTACTTTAGTATCAAACTGGAATACCTAATCTAACTCAATCAAAAGGAAACTAGACTAATTCAAGTAAACTTCATACCTAAAATAATGCTCGAAATTACTTAATCCAATCCAATTCAATCCAACCATTATTAATGGAATTGGATCAGAATTTTGTGAAACTTGACCAGAATTATATTGTCCCTAGTCACACATTTTTTATCTGATACAAACAAAGGACTATCTGCCGTGAATTGAATCGTTCATTCTGAGTGGATAAGTATTATATGCCCATAAAAACTCAACGTCCTTCCTGTCCATTCCATTCGATCATCTCACAACTTACAAGGGGGAATGAACCATGTCCACACACTCTTTAAAATGGTGATTGGCCACTCAATTTGCAATATGCTGACAAGCAACAACCCTTTCGCATTTTCAAAATAAAATTATTACCATTAATCTGCGTAATAATTTTTTTTATTTTTTTATATCTGTACAATCTTTTGAAGAAGCAGTTTTCTGACGCAAACTGTGTGGTTGGTTATCTGAAAACCAGATCTTATCCCAAAACTTCGTGTACCTATGCAGCGCAAAGTGCCAGCATTATTTATTATTCTATCATATATTATATTATATTATATGTTCTGTGTTCATCCAACAAAATAAAAAAATTCCTAACTCCAACTAAAGATATGATTCACTTACATCGTTTACCCTTTTCTTCAATAAAAAAAAAAAAAAATCTTATTTACAATATGTTTTTATAACACTCTTATGCGAAATCTGTTACACGAATACGATGGGCTTCTTGTGTTCTCACGCCACGGTTTTTATTGCTAAGAATATATTAAGATATCACAAACTTGCGTGAAAGATATTTCTTGGTTTATTAATTAATACACAGATGATATTATAAATTGTTTTCCCACTAGGCACTTGGGAGATATTTTAATTTGATTTGACCGTCGAGTAGGTGTTGTCAATTCAAATTCACATCTTTCGTGAGTAAGTTCAGGAGGATTATAACGCGTGGAAGATCTATTGTTTCTAATAGAAGTATTTTAATATATTAACATATCATTATGAAGCTGTCAAATATCAACTGGGATAAAGTTGTATGGCAAATTCTTTACTATTATTATTATGTGGTGGAATTAATCTGATTAACCTTGTCCAGCATAGCAGAATCCCGTGGGTACTCTTTTTTCTAGATCAATCTGGTTCGTTGCTTTTTTTAAAAAATGGAAATGCTGTTTTAGAAAATGACAATCATAGTAATACCAGTGGAAGAAAGGAGTGTCGTACATTTGAGAAATGAGAGAGGTTATAGGTAGTTTGTTTAGTAAAAAGGTAAATATATAAGTTTTTAGGAAAGTAATGTTATCTTATCTAAAAATTTAAAGATAACACAAAAATTAAACATAAACCGTGAAAATTAAATTGCTTTAGTTATTGTTAAAACATATATATCCATTAGCATGTACAAAAGTTAAATGCATTAGAAGTATTACTTATTACTTATTATATATACAGTAAGGTATTAGGGTCAGTCTAATGAAAAATAGTAGGTTAAAGAATTTGTATAAAGTCTCGAGTTTAAATTTTATTGTCGTAGTTCTATAAAAAAATAGATTAAGGTGATTCACATGTCTTTATTTAGTAATTTTGAATTATATAGTTAAGTCTTAACCCAATATTTAAAAATTTAAGTCATCATTTCATTGTTGTCTCTCGTTTTCTTCTAATTGAAATTTACTTAAATGCATTAGAGGTATATAGGTGAATGTTTTATTTATGTTTTAAGCCTAATAAATTGATTCAGATACATGTTCCTAATAACAGAATTTTAAAATAATTGAGCCGTATACAAGTTATATTTACTCCTAAATAACAACGGTAGCCTTTTTACTACATTTTTTTTTATCTGTGCTAATAAAAGATCGATTGTTAAAAGTTAAAAATTTCTTCCTAAAAGTATAAGGAACCGTTTTTTTCTTTTTCTTTTTACAGCGCTAATAGAAATCAGGTATGAAAGTAAGTATTAGATTTTGAGACTATAAAAAAATATTTAAATATTTAAGCCTTAATTTTATAAATGATGTTAAAAGCTATAAATAATTTTTATTTAAGAATAGACAAAAATTACATGTGACACTTAAATTATGAGCAGCTTCAAATAAATAAGCATATCAATGGGATTAGGTATCCTGAAAAGGATAAATTTCTATAATGTGATCGAGTTCAAATTTTTGAAATATTCATATTTAATATTTGAAATGTGTTTAACATAATTTTTTTTGAGAAAAACAAAAAATGAAAAAAAACACGTAATATTTATTTTCATTGTTTTAAACTAATATAATTAGAAATACTACATGATGGATTGTTAACTACTAAATCAACCTTATATTTTAGTTATAACTTTTATATTATTATGTTGTATTTTGGAGGAGCTTCACTCCTGTGTGTTGTTACAACATTTTTTTGTCTTTTGTCATCATTTCATTTCAACATTGTATTTCATATATATTTGTCTTTTATGACCATATAGGACAATCTTATAAATTGAACCTCCAACGTTAATAATGTATGATTATTTAATCAATCCATACAATCTTAACTTAAAGTAATTCCCTCCGACTTATATTAGGGTTGATTTATTACATCCAACTTCCTATGTCAAGTCTTAACTTAAATTTCATGCTCCCTATATGGCTAAAACTATTGCCCCACTAGCCATGTGTGGCATAACTAACTCACCACATTAGTCACGTGTAACACAATGACTTATCCACCATTCCCACCAAAAACCAAGGCTATACTGAGTCACTTTACTCATCACATGTGTATCTACTTCATTGTTTTTTTATATACGTAAAACTCATTAGTAAATCTTTTTCGTATCCTCTTAAACATTTCATTCTTAAACAATATAATATATATTTCATCATTATACATTTTGTACTCCCATTCTCACACTCCCAATTCTCACCATTGTTATCACTTTTGCTCCTTTTGTTCATCATTTGTTGCTCTATTGTCATTTTTATTTTGTTTCATTTTTAAACACCTTTTTTTTTTATGAACATGACTTTTCTCATCAAGGTTGTTATTGTTTTCATATTTAACTTTCTTATGCTTATCATTTACTCTAGTATTCTCATACTTTTGTATTTGCATGTCATTGTAGCCATTGTAATCATTATATTTATACCTTACTATTAGTTAATGACATTTCGTGTAATTTTTAATTTTTGACGATTTTTTATGTTATTGTTACTTGCTGAGTTTACATACTATCAACTCATTGTTGATCATTATGTTTGCATTCAATAAAGTAAAAATAAATCTCATAAAATATAGTTTCAATCAGTCTATGTTTAAAAATGATACAAAATTTTTGTTATAATCTTTGTATTTATATTCTAATTAGTGTATATGTATTTGCAATATATACTAATATTACTTTCTTAAGGATGTTAAACTTCCTTCGTTTTAAATAGAAAACAAAATTTTTAAAATTTTAACCATTTGAATGTTATGATTTTGCATATTGATTAAAATCAATAGAAAAAATGTCCTCATCATTATTCATGAATGATACTCGTGATATTGTACAAAGAAAATTTTAATTTTTACTAAATTAGAAATCATATATTCGTCTTTGTTGATAATTTTTTGTCTTGGCCTTTAAAACTACACTTATAAAGCACTTTAATCACTTAATTTATAAAATGAAGTTTTTTTTTTACGTCGAAAGCAACTTTATCATATGTGATCATAAAAAATAAGTGGAGGGCAGAAGTTAATCAATAGTATAAAGTTTTATAGTTTCAAGTGAATAATGTTTTGAAAAGTCACGCATTAAAATGAAACAATTTCAAAATCAACGATGACATTTTGTAAACAAACATGTTTAAATTGAAAGGTTAAATAAGTTTTTTTTTTCCCTTTAAAATAGGATATCTTTAATTTTAGTTTTTTTTAAAATAATATTTTTAATTTTTAAATATTTGTTTATTTTAATATTTATTTCAAAATGACAAAATCAATGATAATGTTAACAATCAAATAATTTCTTATATCATTAAGGAGTAATTATGTTTTTTTTTTAAATCATATTTTTAAAATTTGCGTTAATTAGTTGGACATCATTAATAATTTAAAAATATAATTTATAAAAAAATTATATATAATTATTCTAATAAACTTTTTAATAAATTAATTTATTGTCAATGTCATTATTTAGTCATCACTTAACATCTTTATTTGATAGTAGAAATAAAAATAAATAAAAAAATAAAATTAAATATTTTTTAAAAGATTAAAAGTAAAAATATATTATTTTCAATGAAGAAAAACATACTTAACTCTAAATTAAAAGTTTTATAAAATTAAAGACTAAATTCATTTATAATGTTATGGACTAAGATTGCATTCCATATCTTATAATATCAAGAATTAAAATCTCTTATAGAATTATAAACTAGTCTTACGACCTCATCAATTAAAATTGCATTGTTTTTTTAAAATAAAAATTTAATTACATATCTTACCATCCAATTATATTTATTTTATAAATTTGACTGCTTATTTTTTTATACATTTTGTTATTATATTTTATTTATATTTTTACATATTTGATCAATACTAATGTATTAAAAAAAGATTTAAAAAATTGACATTATTTTTTTTTAAAGCGATGTTGTTTTATCATCAACATAATAATAAAATATACAAATAAGTGCATTAGACTATTTATAAAATTATAACAGTTAAATTATAAAATGTGTAACTAAGTTAATGATAAATTCAAAATAAATAAGTCAAATATTATATAAAATGAAAGTTTTTTTTATTCAATATTGATGTGTAATTGTTTGTCTTCTAATTAAAAAAATTAAATATATTTTTTGTTTCCTTAAAAGTAAAATGTTTTTTTATTTTATTCATTTTTTTATTTTAGTTATTTATAATTTTATTTTGTTTAAGTTCCAATTATTAAGTAATAATGTAAACATTGATATTGGCAAATGACAGTTTAATAACTTATCATATCGACAACTTAATGACTTGTCAAGATAAATGTGTATGACTTTTTTTTTGTTAATTTATTTTTAAAATTTTTATCAACTAATCTAACATTATCAATTATTTTGAACAAATAAAAATTTAAAAATATAATTAATCAAAAAAATCACATGTAATTATTTTAGAAGACTCTTTACTTATGTAATAAGTTAGTGAATTTCAACATCTTTATTATATTATCATTTAACATTGTTACTTAAAAGATAAAACTAAACAAAAGTATTTAAAAAATTAAAATATTATTTTTGTTAAAAAATTCAAAAAATACTTTATTTTTAAAAACACTAAAAATATACTTAACCTTATTTAAAATATAAACCCTAAAAGGAAAGGAGTTATGCATCAACATTTAGAAGACAAGACTGCAAGAGTTTCCCCTCTATAAAATCAAAAAAGTATAATATTAATTACTTAAATAGTATTTTGGTCCTGAAAAATAAATATTTTTATTTTAATTCTTTAAAAAAATTTGTCTTAATTTTAGTCTTTATATTTTTTTTGCTTTTAGTATTTATTTTTAAGAAACATCATTAAATTACGACGTAATAATAACGTTGATAGTCCATTAACTTGTTACATCATTAAGAAGTTTGATAAAATAATTATATGTAATTTTTTTTTATCAAACTGTATTCTTAAAATTCCTATTAATTCATTTAACATTATTAACTGTTTTGAAGATATAAAAATTAAAAAATACAATTGATAAAAAAAATACTTGTGATAGTCTTGTCAAAATCCCTAAAGACATGAAAAGTCATTAAATTCTCAAAATTATTGTTATATCATGGGTTAATATTGTTATTTAAAAATAAATACTAAAATTAAAAATTTTAAATCTTTAAAGAACTAAAAAAAATTAAAAAACTAAAATAAAAAATATCTTATTTTATAGAAATTAAAAATTATTTAAGTCAATATTAATTATTTAGATAAGAGTTGCATAAAAGAATTTTTTCTATATCTAACATGACAAAGGTATAGTAAACATTTAAGGAGTTTATTTTATATTTAATAATTAATATATAATTTGATTTATAGTAATTTGTGTTGTTTTATTGTATTTCATAAATAATTATTTTTTATTAAAAAAAGTAACTGTTTATTTTGAATAAAAAAATTAATCACTTTTTTCATATTTTTTTATTCAAGATTTTCAAGTTTTATTTTATTAAAACTAATACAATGTTAGTTAAAAGTGTAAGTATAATTATTAAAAAAAATATTTCCAAATTATTAATTTATAAATAATTTTGTTTCTCAAAAAATAATTTATGTAGGCCAAATATTAAAAGAACAAAATAATAGAAATTATTATTTTTTAAGTTATTTTTTAAATGAAGACTAAACTTAAATTCTCGTCCATTTATCTCAGTTTTTTCACCAGCAAACCAAGCTCGGTGGGTTATGATTTTATTATATATTGACTCTTAAGTTTGATGTCAATTTTTTTTAAAGAAAAAAAATATAAACTTAAAAAAAAATTATATTTTGATTCTATGTATGAAAAGGGTTAAAGTAAGAAAAACAAAAATAGAATAAGAGAATCTGAAGAAATAGACTTTAAAAAGCATTTATATTTTGATTATGTGTTAAAGAAAGGGTGAAAGTAAGAAAAACAAAATAGAATAGAACAATCTATTTCCTTCTTTGCACATGTTGAGCATTATCTTTTCTATCACCTATTGGGTCAACAGCATGACCTTTTGCATCTCAGCTTGACCGCAAACTAAGCTGAAAACTGGGAGGCAACAAGAAATGGGATTTCATTGACCATGATTTAGAAAGGGATGCTAAAAGGTAAATCCAGGTTTTTAAGTACAAAACACTATCATCTCCATATTTAGTTACTTTTTTTTTATGTTATTTCTTGTTGCTTATTTTTTTTATTACTTACATTTTTTCTTTATTTGAGTGTCCAATCCCCACTATGATATTTAACTTCAAACACTATTAACCGACACCAAAGTCCCTTAAAGTGGCTCATCATATCAGATACCAGAATAATAATAAACATAATTACAATTAAAAACTTAATTAACTGAAGTATTTCAATATAAACTGAATATAATGTTAATTTATTACATTAAACTACGTAAACATAATCTTTCTTTAATTTATAAAAATAACCTACAACTCTCTTTTAAGTTTTTTTTAAAAAAAAATTGACGTGCTCTTAAGAAAATAACATAAATAAAATTCTATTACATGGGAATTATATTACAAATTCGAACATAAAAAAAAAATTATTTGAATGATTTTTGTGAATAAGTTTATTAAATAAGAAGCTATAAATTATGTTTTACAAGTCTAAATATGTTTGATGAAAATAATTTAGAAAAAGTTATTAATTAAATTAACTGCTCAAACGTACAGATTTTGATTGTGAAGACATACCACGTAGGACAAGTCACTGCACCATAACAATGTGACACGAATGTGGGGCACTGCGGGTCACAACAGTAGTTCATGTACAATTGTCGGTGAGATCTAAGTGACGCGTCAATGCGGGACCTTGCAAGCCTAATGCACGGAATTCTTTATTATAACTTATATATATATATATATATAAACAACGGGTAACGTTTTTTTTACGATACTTTCTTATAATGATTGTTCATATTTTATTTTATTTTTATTTTCTCGCCACATTATCAAGTTAATTGTACTTTTTCTTTATTATAAAAAAGACTGTATTTTTTAAGTGTGTGGAAATAACATTGCTGATGAACAATTATATATCTGTGGCAACAAAAACAAAATCCTTTTGTGTAAAGTTAAATGGTTGGCAGAGTATAGATTAATTGATAATTAATAATTAATAATTAATAAATGATGAAGGAATAATATTCCGACCCGAGTCCATGGAAGAAGATTCGCACAATAGCACATGCGATCCCAATCCCATGGAAACCTCCTCCAACCAAACCTTAAAAAGGTGACAATAATCCTTTTTCCTCAAATGATGATTTTGGATCTACCTTTGCCAATTACAAATGCTGCCAACCAGAGCTAACAAACGGACCCTCCACCACCCATGACAGCGCACTATTAGCTTCACTTACTCAACAGTTTCTTTTTCTATGCCAGGTAGGTATATATTAAGTTGTCAATATTGCTGAAACTTTAAGCATTTTTTATTTTTATTTTATTGAATTATGTTAGTTATGTATGATTTGGAGTATGTCACACTACAAAGTACAAACTAACAGCAAACACAGGGGATTTAATAGATATTTAATAAACCATATTTATGTATGGTTAAACTGTCTTTGCATGCTTGTGATTTTTCAACAAATTAAAACTGGTGAATGTCTGCAAATGATATTGCGAAACGTTTATTATTTGATGATGGATTAATGATCGCTGTCATTTAACCGTTCCACCAACATGTTGACTTGATATAAATGCGAGTGCCGTATTGTTTAATATTCTTTTGGGTACAAATTTTTTAACCGAAATGTATTTGAAATTTCAATATTTTGTAACATTCACATCTTATTTTGTATTTTATATTCATAATTTATCAACATAGGATGCATGATATTGTTATTTTTTAACCTAAAACATAATTCACGTAAGATTGAGTTGGATTGAAAATTTTAATTTATTCTTAAAACGAGTTTAACTCGACTTAATTTATTTTTTTTATAAATTCAGTTGAGTAAAGTTATGGTAAGCTATTTGGACATCCTTAATTTGTTTTTTATTTTGTCAATAAAAAACTCAAATTTAATATTTTTTTTCATAAACAATAAATTTATCGTCATTAGTTAACTATTGGAACGATTAATCAAACGAGTTGATGGATTTGAATATTTTCATATGCAACACGACAACAAAAAATATATTTTCAACAAATTATCAAACGGATAGTTGTTTTAACCTACAAACATATTGGACTTCAAAAAAATATGTTTTAAGTTTGTCAAAATTTGATTAATATTCTGTGCATTTTAAAAATAATGATTTGGATACTTATATTTTTAAATGCTGTGAATTTCATTCATGGCCTTAGATTTCATTTTGACTTAATAAAAAGCGAATTTTATCTCAATTAAAAAATACAAAGACCAAAATTACTATTTTTTAACGTGTATGAACTACAACTAATTTTGAGTAAGCGTTCAAGTAAATAAAACACGTTTTAATAAATAAAATAATAAAGTAAACTTAATACAAAGAGAATGCAACTATGATTTAGAACAATATTTTGTTTTTAATAATTTGAGAAATTTATGATGATTGTGTTGTTAAAAAATCCTGTTAGCAACTTTTTATCTTTAGAGAGTATGTAGCAAATAATTTGTTGTAATTTTAGATGTAAATAGCATTTTATATTTTTTAAATTTGAAAAAATTAAGTTATTTTAAAATGACTCGTTATTTTGGTGATTTTATCTTTTATTTATTTTTATTCTAATGATTAAGATCAATCACTATTTTAAATCGTTAAATTACAAAAAATAAAATAAAAGGTTAAGATAAAAAGTAATTTCCATAAAGTTATTTTTATAATAACTAAATCATTTTTCTTAAAAAAATAATATTTAATATTTGAATATAGTTAAGATTTTAATCATTTATCTATTTGAACATCTTCATCATTTGTTATTTAATTATATATATTTTAAAATATTATTAGTTAGATTTTTTAACAATTGTAATATATTCTTACATGTTATACGATGATGTTTCATTCAACTTTTATGTTGGTTAAAAAATTTTACAAGTGAAAATCTTATATAATTTTTTTTTAAAACATTGACAACCTTCTTTAATATCAATTGTAATGTTTTATTCTCATTAACATAGTTTCTTATATATTTCTTAAAAATATCATTTATACCATAATTACTTAAAGTCAAACATGTCAATTGTAGATTTATCAAGTGACGGATTATCCAAAAATAAATGTATATGGTTAATATAGGCAATATCAACTAATCTCTTTTAAGTCATTTTCAACTTACATTCTCATATTAGTACAACTTTTGTATTATTCTTTTTTCAGTGTGTATTTGATTCACATAAGTCACATTACTTATATAAATAATAGTTGCTTGTGATTAAATTTTTGTTGTTTGCATTAATTAAAATAAATTAAATTTTTAATGGCTTAAATATAATTTTAATCCTAAAAGATAAAGTCTTTTTTATATCAATTATTTTATTTATTTTATTATTTATTTTTATTTTTATTTTTTAGTGTTAAATTTAAATAATAACGCAATAATAAGATTAACAGTTTAGTGACATATTACATGTATGTTTTTCAAATTATATTTTTAAAATCTTATTATCTACTTTAACATCGTTATGAATAAATAAAGATATAAAAATATAATTTATAAAAGAAAAAAATAATGAGACCATTTTGTTAAATTTTTTAATAACATAACAAGTTATTGAGTTGTTAATATTATTATTTAATATTATTATTTGACAACATATATTAAAAAAATATTTAAAAAATGAAAAAAAATTAGAAATTAAAATAATGTTTGAGCCTATGTTAATTGAAAAAAAAATAAGTGTAAATAGTAAAATATAAAAATGTGAATCATTTAAAAATTATTTAAAATTATACTATTAAAATATAGACCAATTATAAGGTGACTTGGTCAACCATTATTTGTGACCCTTGGATCAATGGAGGGTGTATAATCTTATTATACTATTTTATACATCCAATCCTTTTCTTCTAACTTTCCTTTCCTCTCCACCGTGGCGGCTCCTCCACCGCATAGACGACACTCCACCACTTTTAGCGACTCTCCACTGCCTTTGGCGATTGTGATCTCCACCGTCAAGTACGAAGGTCTGTGGGTTCCTTACAACATTCCTAAGGTCAATCCACTTGTTATCCTTCCAATCTATATGACTTCAACGTTCTTTGGTGACAACGCGACGACTTTGATTCCAATCACCACTGCGGTGCATCTACGGTTCTGACAGATCAGCTGCACCTACAATGGCGACTTTGACCATGCACCACCATCACGGAGTTTCATTGAGAGGCAGCTGTTTTCATCAGCTTCCAGGTCTCAATCGTAGTTAACGCCAACACTTTCTTCCTGCAACCTTTGATTGTTTCAATCTTACCCTACCCAAACAAGGCCGTTTCCTTTCTCAAATGGGTTTTTCTTTTTCGGTTCTAGTTCTTGCAGGCTTCCTTTGAGTGTTTGTGTTTTGTTTGTTGAAATGGCAAAACAGATGATAGAAAAATTAAGAGACGTTGGAAGACCATCGTGGTTGTGGCATGGCGTTGTTGTGGTGCCTCGCACCACCACAGTTGCAGTTGCTAAAGCCAACATGGTGGTCGCGATGACAACACAACCTAAGTTGTCGTGGCAGCTAGCTAGGGTAAACGACGGAGTAGATTGGAGAACTGCGGAGAGCAGGATCTGATGAAGAGGGTGCATGATAAAACTTCATACTTCAAATTAATCCAACGATTATATTTTGAGATGTGTGGTTTTAAAACATAATATATATAAATTGTTGACCTATAATGTCACATTTTGAGAGTAAATCAATAAAAAATAAAATATTTGAAAAAACTATTAAAATTGTACTTTTTGAAGATTGTGGATAAGTTACTTTTTGGTTGTGTTATTAATTTTTTCGTATTAATAGAAAAATATTTTAAAATTGAATTACAAGGATTGTGCTTTCAGAACTATCGATTCATAAATGCCGAAACTTTTATGGTTTTTTTCCCGCTGTGCTACATAAAAATTCTTATTTTCACTATTCAAATATAAAAGTCCCTTACTTAAAGTTTAGTCATTTTTGTTACTAATTAGTTCCTTAATTATATAAAATGTGATGGAATTTATTCGTTTTAATCAAACCGATGAGGTAGACTGTAACGAACTTTTAGCTTATAAATACGATGTTTTATGTTATTAAAAAAATTAATGTTTATTTTTTTTTTCAAAAGACTAAAGTCATTGATTGTATTATATATTTTTTAAGAATTAAATGGGCAACAAAAAATTGTTTTAAAAGTAAAAGTAACGACATTTTTATGTTTGAAGCGTAAAAAATAACAGCATACTGAATAATTAATGGTAACGGGTTCAGCCATTAAAAACTAACAAATAAACAGGCATGCATTTATATTTGCACACAAATTTAAGTTATGAACATAAAAGATAATGAATCAAGAAACTTAATTGTCGAAGATAAAATAAAATTGATTTTGAATAAACACAAGGGATGGATATTAATAGAGTGAAGATCAAGCGAGCGTGAAGTGAATATTTGGTGAACATTTAAATTTAAAACCCTTTCTTTATAGAATTTAATTTGAATATACTAAGAATATAAAATAACAACTAACTTAAAATGCATAACAAGTAATCTCTTCTTTATATCACAGCGCCAACAGGTTACGTTTCATTTATTTGATTTTTTTTAAAAAAAAGAAAGGGGCATCATATGCGAATCTATTGAACGGTCAATATCAGGTAGAATTTGAGAGTGAATATAAGTGGTGGGGCATATATAGAATGCATGATTTGGTTGATTGGAACTAAATGACAGGGAAATATGATGAATGAGAGTTTGTAATTAGTAAGGGAAAAGGAGGGAAGATAATTTGAATTAATTTGGTTTCCAAAGTAAGAAAAAAAAAAAAAAAAAAAAAAGTGGTGGGAGGGCGAAAAGTAGATTCGGGCACCGGATGCGTTTGAAATACGCTCCTTTAGATAGGTACAAGCGCATCATCAAAACTCCAAACAAAGAAAAGGAACTTCTTTTATATTCATATTTATCCTCTTTAAAAGCAAGGTGTGTTTTTAAGTGAAAAAGAAAAAAAGTAAAAGATGTTCTTGCCTTATGTAGAATATATATTTTTGTAATGCCAATCAAAACAAAAAAATGCACTATGTGGGAGCTGGTTCTACCTTCCATCAAAAATTAAAAATAAAATAAATCTGAAGACTATTTAATTATATTTAACGGACTTTAAATACTTATTGAAATAATGAATGACTAATAAACATTTATCAAACTTTAAATGAAAAAATTATGTGAAATATTTAAAATGTTTAATGATTGTACACTTTCAATGTAATTTTTTTATACTATTGACCAATATAAAATAACTATTGTTAACAAATTTAAAATATTTTTTTATAAAATTCAATAAACTTACTGTGTAATTATCTACGATTAAATACTATTATAAAATTACTTTATACTCACACTACGAGTGTAAGGATAAATCTTCCATTGTTCATTTCTATGGGTATTTTTGGTGTTGTTAGCAAATCAGCATTGAAATTTTATCTCAATAACTTACATATTAGTAATAATAGATTTCATTAAATGTCAATGTAAATTATTAAAATACAACTTCAATTTTGATAAAAAAAATAAATAATAATATCTGTAATACTTACGAGATTGTACGTAAATTTTGTTGTCAATACATATCTTATTTTCTCATATTTATATTAAACAAATAATTTGTTATGATTTTTTATATTGATATTTTATTTGAATTTAATAATTATGTACTATCAGCATAAAGTATTTATATTGACAACTAATAAAAAATATTATTAATGTAAATTTTAAGATAATTATTTAAAAATATATATCAATTTTATTTTAATAAATATTTCAAATATAATCAATGCATTAAATATTATTTTAAATTAAAGTTGAATCATACAAAATTAAGTATTCTAAAATTAATTTTATTAATTTAAATTTAAACAACTCAATACGTAATATACATTTATTTATGCAGCAAAGGATAATTTTTTTTTAACAATACGTTCTTTAATACACTTTTTTCGATTTACTCTCTATTATGAGATAAAAGCAATTAGAAAAACATAATTTTTTATTAGCTCACTTCATATTTAATAAATCTATCTCCTAATTTTTTAATAAATTATGTGTTAGAAAAAATATATCCTCAAGAAGAAAAGGCAAGTTCCTTAAAAAAGAAAAAAGAAAAAAGAAAAAAGAAAAAAGAAAAAAGGCAAGTGTAGTAACGTCAGGCGCACAAATACATTAATAAGGAATTGTTTTCGCTTAACGAGGGGGGTTTGAATTCTTAAAATTATAATTACATATAAAAATAGGAAGAAAAAACTTGTTTGTTTATATATAATAACCCTTATTAGAGTGGACTTGGTCTAATATTAAATGTGGTATTTAGATAATAGTAATGTTTAAATAAAAAAAGCAAACCTAACATAACAGCACTACTGAATAGTAGTAACAATCCAACTAATTAAATTATGATATTAAAAAAAGAAAGGAATAACGTTTCATAACTGCAGTAATATTGACGTGGACGTGAATCAGATTGCCAACTGTCCCAAGATGGTAATCCAATTTCCAATCTGGTACGTATTATTGTACTTCATTGCCCATCTTATTCTGTTTTACTTTTCAATATTAAACTCAGATTAAATAAATAAATAAAAAAAGAAGACACTGAATAATACAAATTTAATCAAAATTAGTATTTATTATACCTCAATAAAAATTGTGCCATCTTTACCCTGGAAAAAACTATGTAATTGATAAATACATCTTACACTCACAATGGTTGCAAACATATTTAAATTTATAATTTCATACAAATTTCTCTATCGTTAACCTAATTCTAATGGTTTGTTTGTCCACTATCACCGTGCCTTGTCACATACCGTACTCAAATATCTCTCCCTCTCAAAAAATATGTTTTGCTTTCTCAATCAATGACAGTAATAATAGATAGTAATGTGACTGGCTTAAATAAGTATTCTTTCAAGATATTATGTTAAAATTGTATACTTCGACGGTTCAACTTTTTTTTGGGAGGCTTTTGAGAAACAAAATTTTATCAAAGAAAATGTAGGAATAACATCTTTTCAAACTAATATTAGTTTGATTCTATGTTTATGTTAAAGTAGGTAGGTTCACTTTTTTTTTTTTTCCAAGTTATTAATAGTCCATGCATCGTGTAACTGAACTGGAATAAGATTTGTTCAAATCTATTTTATTAATTTTTATATTGCCAATTGACAATCACGTATCACTCAACTGTCAAACCAATCACACCAAGGACGGGTTTAGTCGAAGGTTTCAATTTGAAAGTTATCTATGCATAAAAGAAAATTGGAAATTATCCATATTTTTATATCAAAACACAACTGGTAAATATATTGTGCAGTACTCCCCGCGGGCATGAGGGAAAAAAAATATATGTGCGAGAATCGTGAAATATGAATTCTGAAAATTATGATCAATGAAAATAATAAAAATCTGTTTAGTTGGTTGTTAATATTTTTAAAAATATTTATATTTATAAAAAAAATATGTGATATTTTATTTAAATTTTTAATTATTTATTATATTAAATGATATTCTAACAAGAGTAACATTATATTTAGATCGGAAG